>CAAKHF010024012.1:0-11520 GCA_901007745.1 Hippocampus kuda | reverse complement strand
TTTCACAGTAATAACATGAAAACAACCAAAGTAATAATAAATTCCTTTTTCCTGAAAATTAACCCTTTCATGCACCCTATAACCTGATTACATGATTAGCTGTCCACTGTAGAGGCTGCTGTCCCTGAAAGGGTTAATGAAAATGAACTCATGAAAATCAGTCATACTTACGAAATTAATTAGGTCTGGAAGATATTTCTTCACTAGAACATTTTGTAAGTCGTGTTTTCCATGTAAATGCCCTAATCCGTTCCAAGGCCCCCCAAAATTCAGACCTAAATGTTTTCTGAAGCATAAAAATGTAACATCAATCAAAATCTAAATATGTAACAAATACATGTTCCAATTAGATTATTGCACAATAAATGAGAGTTGTGCATAATGTAAAAAATAAAGAATAAAAATGGTCATTTAACTTTGAACTCCGTCCTCATCGTTTTTTGCCCTCTTAGTTCATGTTCTCTCTCAGAAGTGTTTTTTCCCTGCCGTTTTGTAAAGAACTGATCCAAAGACGTTTGCTTTTGTCGGCTTTTAACAATCCTTCGAAAATGTCCAAGGCAAACATCAGCATAGTGAGCGATCGCCCGACTGGTGAACACTTTTTTCTGGGTGGTTCACATTTAGGTAAAACTCCCGGAATGCCTCATGGCCCGAAGGACAAATGATGAGGCCGCTGCATAGACATATATCTATTTATCTATCTGCACACAGACACATACTAGAAGTCAGTCTTAGCCAATGGGATGCCAGGAAGATGCTAGGTAATAGCCAATGGCAGAGCAGCTATAAGTATGTTGCATTCAGGAAACTCTGAGTTGCAACTAGAGGACCATACAGTACTGTATTTTTACCTTTCGTATCTTGAAATTTCTTTCATAACAAGAGGCAATATTTTCCTGTTGAGGCATTTCACAACTTGAAAATCTTGTATGAAGATACGTTCGTAAGTAGAGGTACCACTATATAATTAAAAATTAACTGGAAACCTTTAATATTTTCCTGAGCAAACGACTACAGTTGTCTTAGGTTTGATGGACACCTTCTCCAAAAGGCATGTTGCAGCTCCTTCCAAAGACATTCAATATGATAATATATAGATAATTCTGATTCTGGAAACAAACGTCACGAAAAATCTAATCTAATAATTGCGAGCATCCATGCAGTGTACCAAAGTGGATGCTTGGAACTTGAAGACAAAAGGCACAATTTTATATATATATATATATATATATATATTTTTTTTTTTTGCCCTTTCAGGATGGTACGAATGCTCCCTTCATCTTCCACCATTAAATTCAGTCCCAGGGAATCCCACCAGCCTTTCTTACCTCAGGAGTCCCCCTGGTGGAGAAAAGGCATAGCACTGAAGAGTGGGAAAGGAGTTGCGCAATAGGATGGCAAGCACTGCAGCTGCACCCGCGCCCAGGCTGTGACCGGTAATGACCAGTTTGTACTCATGCAAAACAAAACAAAAAAAAAAGCATGTATAAATCATTTTTTTCTTAACATAGGGCCAGATAGAATATTCTCTTTCTATTTAGCGGTAGTACAGTTGTGAGAAATCAGGGCAGAGGCAAATACATTTTTACAACATTCCACTTACTGGCGCAATGGAGAACGCTTGGTTCAGGATTCCATCGTTGACCAGCTTTCTGTAAATGTAAGATGCAGCCTGGCTGATGCCCTGCAAGAACCAGCGAGAAGGACGCATTCAAAAACTTGTGAAACCAAAAACAAACAAGAATAAAAGAAAGAACTTTGTTTGGGGAACATGCCTTGTGAGCATAGCAGGCTCCAGTCACGCCATCGATGGGCATGTTCTCACATTCGGCAGAAAGGTCTGTCAGGGCATCCTTGAGGGCAGACACAGGGAAATACACATTGGGTCATACTCTTCTATTTACCTTTGATTCTTTTTTAAGTGCCTCGGCTTGCAAACTTGGATGCATATTTCGCTGTTCAGACTTATGACGCACACCACAAGTAAACTGCAAAGGAACACGGAAACACTGGGAGGCGTTATTTAACTCATTCACTCCCAAAGACGTTTTTAAACGTCTTTTCAGACTTGGTCCAGAATTGGCTCGTACTGAATGAGTTAATGAGAGCACAGCCTGCTTCAAAATCCCGGAACGTGGGCTTTTCCTGAAACTTGCCGAATGTAACTAAAATCAAATAAAGCACACGAGGATGCGCCACAAACATTCCCAGCTCGGTGGTAGCCATTTGGTACCGGGCTGTGAGACTAATGGTTGAAGACCACTCCTATTCCACTCCTCACACTATGTCTCAGAAATAGTAAGCCACAATGATGTACGCCAGGGGTGCCAGGTATGTAGATCACGATCGACAGGTGTCTCGTGGACTGCTCGCAAGTCGATCGTGAGTGGTTTTGAGGGGAAAAAAAACAATTGTCTGTGTGCGTGTTATTAATAGGATATATTGTTGTGTTAGTGCACACTCCACCCTTAGCATCCTATCAGTCTCACTTTTACAAAAAAAGTATTTACAAAACAAAATTTAAAAAGCAGGTCACCATTAACCTATGGTGGCGCGTGACCTGCATCACCGGAAGTTGTGAGCGGTCAGCAGTCTGGAATTGCAGCTTGCATAGCTGTTGAGCTTTATCTTTTATTGTTATTTTTATTCTCATTCAGTTTGTTTCATGTACAATTCACCGAGGGCACTGGCAGAGAATGGCAATCTGGAGTGCTGGGAGAAGCATTTTAAAACGGTACACGTGAGCTACAATCGGTAACACGCTGCAAAAGTCTGTCCCATCCCTCCACGTCACGTCTCGACGAAGGTCGGCAATGATTTATTTTTCACAAACCCAGAAGCTCTTGTGTCTACTTTATTTTTCTGTTTTCGTTCATTTTAGAGGCCATTATGGCTATTGCTCATCAAAGCATGCATGTGTAAGTGCGTGAGCATGTGCACGTGTGTGGTAAGGGGTTGATCGTGGGAGGATGGTTGGTCGAAAAGTAGATTTTTGGTCAAAAAAGGTTGGGCATCCCTGGTGTACAGGATATCATCCAAAGATAGTCGACTTGAGTCACATGGCACAACTCACCTTCAATGACAATGTTCCTCTGACAGCCACAAGAATAGACTCCCGCTTATGATCCAGCGCCACAAAGAAGGGGATCTCATATATCTAAAACACATTTGTTCAGATGACAAAATGAACGGAAGAATTTCAGCAACTGGAGTCAATTCACCTTTGTTCTCGCCATCTTCAAAAAGGATGAAGGGAAACTACCTGATTGTGGAAGCTGACATGAATGAAGTCTCTGTCTTGCAATCCAGTGCTTTGCAGGATGGAAGAAAAATTACAACCCAGGTGGTCTGCCCCAACAATGTCAAACTCGTCAGCACGACTTCTACAGCTAACAACAGAATTAGATTTTGTTCAATACCAAATAATGTCGTCGGAACTTTTGATGTAACTAAAAAGGCAACCTAATCATACCAGTCTCCGCTAAGTTTGCAGGGCCCGGTGAGAAGGTTGGCGTAAACGTACAAAGGCCAGCCATAGGCCGCAGCAGCAAAGTGCATAAAGTGTACGGCTTTCTCCAACTCGGACTCCAGATCTTCTTCCTTCCAATTTTCATTAATATTGCAAAATGCATCTCCTTAACTTAAGCGGAACTAAATAGTGTCATTGAAGCAGTTACCTGAATATAATCTACTAGGGGGGAAAAACATACAATGGGAGTTACTTACAATGGGAGAGGATGGACTGTGATCAATGGTGACATCTGGATCTCTGCTTCTTTCCATCTTGTCCTGTTCCTGATGTAGCAAAGCCAAACCGGCAGCAATATCACTGGGAACCAAGTCTGTGTCCTGCAACACACACAAATATTTCAAGGCAGGGCGGGGGGAAAAAAAAAACCAACAACAACAACATTTGAAGGTTATGAACAGCGTGCACCAAAGGATTCCGTCATCAAGTCAGGCGACACAGGAAGGCGCTGCCATACACTGTGTACCAGCTTGTAAAACAATCAAATGAATTGTTTTAGATTTGTGTCCTTGAAGTGTTTTTCCCGCATTAGTCGCAATATTAAAACTCATTCAGTACCAGCCAATTCTAGACCATGTCTGAAAAGACGTTTAAAAACGTCTTTGGGAGTGAATGAGTTAACGTTGTTATATTTCATTCTTTTTGGATATTTTATGATGTCCAGATTTATATTTTGAGCCCAAATGTGTAAGGACCTGCAGGAAAATAGGCTGCTATGCTGGGATAAGATGATTGACAGGTTGGCTTTATTCGTGTACAAATTCAAAATGTAAATTAAAATAAATACTTGGACAACAATCTCACATTTAAACGTCATCTTGATAGAGTGAGTACAATCATCAAATTTACAATTGTAAATTTTAGGCATCTTCGAAATCATACGTCGACAGAAGCTGCCAAAATATACACGTTTTTCTTGATAGTAGATCATATTAATTACTGAAAACCCGCCTGGGCCACTGCAAATTCTACTATTCTAAATCCAGTAATATCTTTATATAAACAAGGGCTGAAAATTTTGGATTAAAAAAATAATTCTTCTTCTTCTCCTATCGGCTTGTCCCTTTTCAGGAGTTGCCATATTAAAAAAAATAATAATAATTAAAAAAAAAAAAAAAAAACAAGATCATTCCATCATTATACAGCCATCTCGTTACCTCTGCGTCTCGCGTCCTAGACGCATAATTTTCCCACGGGACGCAGAGTTCCAAATAATGTACGTTTTTGGGACACAAGGAAATTTCTCAGTCAAAACAACAACAAAAAAATACGGTACATGTTTTTTTCCAGCAACGATCGCAGTTTGACAATCGCCGCCATTGTTGTTTTGATCTCGCGTTAAGTAATCTCGCGTGACGAGATTTCCGTTCTCGCGAGACGAGATTGGCGAGATCGGCAGACGATTGCCAAGTTGTGTAACGTTAAAACAAGTGTTGCGAAAGAGTTTGTTGCGGTGATATCACAGAGGAAACAGCTAAAGTTGGATAGTTTTTTGCGATGATAAGTTGACTTTGAGAAAGCCTTGCATCATTGGAAGCAGAGTAAAAAGAGGAGAATTTATAAACTCAAAGACTCAACCATGGGATGAAAGAAGAACCTATTTCTCAGAAAATCTTGTATGCCTGAAATATTAAAATTTTTGCAGCATTTGTTTATAAGAAATAAACCTATTGTCAATGTATATTGTTGTTGTTTGTGTTATTATCATGTGCAATTGAATAAGTAGACCATTTCAGAATTCGAAATTTGGGACTCTCTAAATGCATAATGGGACTCATACTTTTCTGATCAGCGAGTCCCTGGGACTCGCAGGGCTCAAACTGTATAATTATCACTGTAAATTATACAAGATCATTCCATCATTATACAATCCTCAATAAATATAGGATACTAAGATGGGGAAAAAAATCAATCCTTTTAAGGATTTATGCCTTCTATATCATATCTTTCACAGATTAGCACCACTTCCACTCTGTAACCTTACACAAAAAAATTACACACCAAAAAATTTTATAGGAAAAAAAGATGATTGACAGGCTAGTTTTACAATCGTATACATTTGGCATGTATAATTCCTGTACCTTGCTTTGCCAGATTTGACACAACTAATTGTGATAGTCTTCTTTTTAAGAATCTGGATTTATGTAGTTGATCATTTGACAAAAATGCTAAGACATTGGCAAGAAAGAGTGGGGCTATGCTGGCAAAAGACACTATTTTTCTGTCTCTCATATGGAATGAATATGGAATCTCTCATATGGAATGAATTCAGATTTTTCCTCAAGTGTCTTTCCTTCATCAGTCATACCACATCCCACTCCTTTGCCCAGTTGCGAACAATCACGCGCGATATGAAAGTTTTGCAGCTTTTGTCTGTATGCCATTTGCTTCCAGGCTTCTAAAAACAGATTCCTCTCAGTTTCATATCACCTCTCTGGAATTTGCTCACTCGGGGTGGCGTTACAAGGAGATGTGAAGGAAGAGACTTACAGAGAAGAAGCCACTGACGAGCTGTGAGATGCTGGAGAATGCCGCTCGGTTGCTTTCGTCCTGCGGCAAACAACAGCACAATAGTCGGAGCCTGCTCTCCCACACCTTGACGGCGAGCGAGCGCGCCGTGGAAAGGAATTGAGTTCCCCCGCCGCTCTCCAAGTGTCGCACTCCCAGGGGCTCCATGGGAGCAGCTGAAGGCCGAGAGTCGCCCAGTGGGTCAAAGACAAATATTACACCCAGAGCCGTGAAGAGCAGGATGATCCAACTATATGAGGAGAAAATCTGTATTCAACATCTCTTAAAACACAATAGAATAAAGTGCGCTAATGTATCCCACCTGGCAACCACTGCTGCGACGACAACCCCCACGGTTGCTGGGTCACAACCTTTACCATCATCAGACACCCACACAGCCCCCAGACAGGCCCACATCAGCTCGGGGAGGTAAAGAAGAGCTCGCAAGTACACCAGCGTAGGCATGCAGCGTCGTGATCCAGGGTTTGTTATGGTACCTGAAATCATAAACATTATCCCCATTCATGGAATTAACTTAACAGCAGCAAACCAGCAGCTGGATTTGTGTGTCGTAAGACTGTTATTAAGAAAGGCATAGAACGGAACCACCATTACTTAACACGTGGTTTTTGAAATCGGCTGAACATCTGTGCTCTCTAACCTTTGAATGTTCAGCGTGAAGTTGTTTTATGAGCCTTTAATGGCACTCTTAGGTGGCAATTCACAAACTACCCAGGATGTTAGACATGACGGAACTACCTGTTTAAAACAAATGTATTTTTAATTATTGTTCATCTATTCATTTTCTGCACCGCTTCTCCTCAATAGGATCACCATTTAACTTTAGGCAAGAGGTAGGGGTCGTAGCTGGACTAGTCGCAAGTAAATCACAAGGCATATAAATAGACAAATAATTTCCACTCACATTCACATCGAAGATGACTATAACAAAGCATGCATGTTTTTTTGAGTCCTTGGAGAAACCATGCCACTGCGCAGCCACATTAACTAAAAATGTCAACTTCTACAGCAGATATAATAATTCTTATGGTATGGGGTTTACCTTGAGCACTGACATATACAATGGCACATAGTGACAAAATGATGAGTGCCAGCACCACTAAGAGTCCAATAAGGTAGATGTGAAGAACACCTTTCCCGTTACAATCAAATTGACCCTTGTGATAAGAGTACAGGAGGACGGTGCCAATCCACCTAAATGAAAGACAATAGATAAAGTGTGGCGAAACAAAGGGAGAGAAACATGTCAACTACATTCACGATCCCAAAGAGAAGCAGAGTTACAATTAACGACTATGCAATAGAATTGTTGATTTCACGAATAATTTGAGGCTCATACTTACCAAAGTACGCGGATGAATAGTTCGAAAGCTCCAGGGAAAACAAGATCATCACTGGCGATTCCCCACCGACGACCAAAAACCACCATTCCAGGCATTTTGGAATCAAAACGAAGAAATGTTGCTTCGGAGTAATAGACTGCTATAAAATCTCTTGAACGGGCGCTTCGGGTCATTCATGACTCCACTTCCTGAAAGCGTATCAAAATTGCCACATTGTACCTTTTCAACGTTGCATCACAAGCTCAAGAATTCTGTCTCAACACGCCATATTACATTCTCAGATAACAGTCTCGAGTGTTTACCATTGTGACGATAACCAAAACGTTCCGCTAATCATTTCGATGCACTCCAAAGGCTACTAACCGCGTGCTTTACTGACATTAAATATGATTAAGGTACTTCATGGAGGTCGGGGGAATTGTTGATGTTACGTGATTAGCTGATTATCTTCTAATGTTAGCCACAAATACTAAAAATAAACCGATTCCACGATAAAGATTTTCATTGATCACAAAACGGTTAGTTTCGACGTTTTACAAATTATTATTTCGTTGCACGGCCAACGCATTTGTTTCGAGAAATTAATGGGAACAAATTCTAAGATAAACGGACTTGTTTTTCCCACAGCCTGTCCATCCGGATGTAGCAACCCTATGCAACAGAGCGTCGCTATTTCGTTCCGCTTCTAGCTTTTTGTTTTGAGGACGGACAATTACTATTGCGCCATTCGCAAAGCACTGTCTCCTTGGTAGTTACCTACTCCGAGGCTCGGCAGAAAGCCTTTCCTGACATTATATCTGCATATATCTGTCGAAACAGTACCAAGGGTTCCATGGTGTAATGGTTAGCACTCTGGACTCTGAATCCAGCGATCCGAGTTCAAATCTCGGTGGAACCTGAATTTTTAACGTGTCATCGGTGGAATTTGAACTTTTAATTTATGTATCATGTTTAATGTATTGTTATTAAAATTAATAGCATACACGTGTTTAGATGCTCATTTTGTCCCCACAGAAATGTCGAAAGTGGTAACTCGTCTCGTTCACGGCTCATTCGTCACTTCCGGTGACGTCAAGATAATCATGGCGGCACGCATAGCTCGATGTTGTATTTTTCTTTGCGGTAATGTCCGAACTCGTTTAACCACGATTCCGCAGCAAGTAAAACCAAGGTGTGTTCAGACTAATCAACTTAACAACATTCTCCAGCCGAACGCTGGTTATGCAAACCGAGGGACCGATAACAACCAGGTTAGTCAAATAGCTTGCTGCATTGAAATGATGAATGTACATTTCTAATACAGTATTTCAATGAGATTGAAACGGTTCATGGTGCAAAACAAACGACTCCATAAATGTGAACCTTTTTTTAGGGTGTTCAAGTACTCGTTCCAGTAGGTAAATATTTGCCAACCAAATCACAATACTTTCTTAAGCCTACTTTGTATTAACACTTTCTTTTCTTAAGAACGTCTGACCGTGTCTTACAGTCGAAGCAGTGGTCCTGGTGGTCAGCATGTCAATAAAGGTATTCCAACAGTCACACTGAGAACGGTGAATTAGTGTGTGTTCCAACTTGACAATGCAATTTCATCCTACAGTCAATACGAAAACAGAGATCAGATTCCATGTGTTAACTGCAGACTGGATCCCAGAAGACGTGCGACAGAAAATCATGGAAAAGGTGTGCTGAAGAATACTGTCACCATATTAATGGCGAACCTGTAAATAAAACTAAAGTGTACATTTCAACCTTGTGATGCAGAACAAAAATCGAATCAACAAGGCTGGCGAGTTGATCGTGACCTCTGAGCTGAGCAGGAGCCAGCACAGGAACTTCAATGACTGCATACAGAAGATCTCAGCTGTCATTGCAGAAGCTAGCGAGAAGCCACATGAGGCAACGCCAGAAGATATTGCCCTATGGAAATCTAGGTAACAATTTTACACCATATTTACTCATATGCTGTTGCGGTCAGTGTTTTTTCATATGCTGTGTTACAAATTATTGTATATGTAGGATTTATTGTTAAATAATATTAGTTGAGGTTTTTGGAGAAGCTTTTTGTTTGTCTCCTCAATGTAGCTCACGGGTCAATTTCTGTCAATTTTGACAGAAATGTCTTTCAGAGCTCTAAAAAATGTTTTTTAACTGTTGTGCATGGTCATTTATAATAATGAATAGTAATTATAATTGAATTTATTTATAATGCATTTTCCACAAGTTGCACAAGTGGGCACATTATCTTGTAAATGGGCATCAAGACTTGAAAGAAGTGATTTTACATTGCAGTTTGTGAGTCAGAATGTGCATTTTGTGCCTCATTAAAACACTGAATAGCAAAACTGAGAATCACAGATTTTTCAATTTTATGGTGTCACTAACCAAAAAGCTTCGCGTTGTAACGCGCTTACATCGCCTGTGCACAGCAAGTGTGAGGTCGACGCAAGCTTGGTGCTACTTAGTAAAGTACTATACAACCCATTCAGAAATACTAAGTCAACACACAACTCCCAACATTTTAAGTGCCTCTGATAAACACCAAGTAGAATCCAGCTGTTATAGTAGGCTTTTCCGGACTTATTTTTGAAGCTTGAGGCTTTTGTGTTAATATTGACTGGTGTTTTGGAAGTCATAATAATTTCCTCTACCCTGATTAATGCCCAGGTTTCAAGTAAAGAAAAACAATGCTTTGTTACATCAGCAGCGGTTGTGAAAGCGCTATATAATAAAGCTGTATTGTATTGTATTTCCTTTAGCGAAGCTCCATCGAGTGGATGCATAACGCAACTTCAGCCACTATTGTAGCTTCTATTCTAAGATAAGACATCCTTTATTCGTCCCACATTGGGGAAATTTACAGCCTACAGCAGCAAGATTGGGTAGAAAGAAGAAAGAAGAAAAACAAAGTCTTTGCATTCACATGCACCTTATAATGCATTGTCCCCTATATATGAACAGTTTTAAAATAGGCCATTCATTGAAGGTGCACCTTATACTCTGAAGTGCCTTAAAGTGCGGAAAATCCCGGGTAAATGCTAATCAATATTTTGGGAAATACTGTGATTGTCTTTCTTTTGTGATTATGGCCTTACATGGAGAAACTGTTTTTCAGGTTAGACAACAGAAACAAGGAGAGAATCAGACAGAAGAAGATCCATTCTGCTACCAAACAGAGCAGGCGACTGGAGTTCGATTAATGTTCCAGCCCACCTTTATAACGTCAACTTTAATGTATTTATTCTATTTTCTTTGTAATAAAATAGTTTTGAAAAAATTGATTCAATATTCTGTGACCAATCACCATGTCAACAGATTTAAAAAAGAAATAAAAAATTGTGCCAAGGAATGTCAATGTAAATACTGTACTGGAATCGACAAATGCTTTACTGGTACTTTTCACCAGTGTTGAGGGTAATGACTTAAAAAAGTAACACGTCATTCCAATATAGTACATTTCGACAGTAAAGTAATAGCAAGTTACTCATCATAATATTTTGAAATATTATTACAGTTACTGAGTCCCGCAACACGTCACAATTTTCTGACCGTAAGACAAAATGAATCACTTATAGCACAGGTGTCAAAGTCAAGGCCCAGGGGCCAGATCTGGCCCGCCACATCATTTTATGTAGCCTGGGAACGCAAATCAAGCATATCAAGTTCCATGATGCCTGCTAAAGTCTGAACCAAAATTTCAAATTGTCATATGTAATCCACAATAACAGTAATTATTCTCGACTTCTGATTTTAAACCTAGTTATGCATCAATTTGTCGTGCGCTGTGTATGTAATATATGGAGGTGATTAAACATTTATATGGTTTCCCAAAATTCATAACGGCCATCCAAGGCAAACCGTAACAACAATGTGGCACGCGACAAAAATGAATTTGACACCCCTGACTTTAAAGTATAGTATAGGGAAAATCAGTCCAGTAGGTCATTGACGATAGAAATTGATCATGGAAATAAGCCATGTCAAGTACAACTTTATTGTCAAATGCGCTATATGTGCAACATACAGCACAGATGACATTTCTTCCCTCTCAAGACAACATAAAACAAGATAATGTCAGAAATTAGGCAAAAAATGTTGACCGTTGTTTTCAAAAGTAAA
>CAAKHF010024011.1:76731-133205 GCA_901007745.1 Hippocampus kuda | reverse complement strand
TCTCCCACATGTCCCTGTGAAGTCATGACATAATTTAATGACATTTAAGGAAAAAAAAATATATATATATAAGCATTTAGAGTTAAAAGTTTGAGTTTTAAACTTACATTAGGTCCCGGTGGACCAATAAATCCCGGTCTTCCTGGTTTCCCTGCAGAGCCTTTGTAACCTCTTGGACCCTCCAGAATAAAACATTTATTTAAACTACATCAGGAACTGCGTCATTCTGTGTCGATTATTTCCCTTGAAAGTGGTGAATAACACAAGAAGATTTTCTTCAGTAGGTACAACTTACAGTTCGACCTTGAGGGCCCATTTCTCCCGATTCTCCCAGGCTTCCTTTCTCCCCCTGTGAAAGACACACAAACCAAATGAACCGACCGCAGTCAACGCAGTTTATTGACCGTTCTCAACAACTTCAGTGATACCTTTGAGCCAACTTGTCCGAGTTTTCCACGGTGACCTTGTGGTCCTTGATAGGCCTGGGAAAAGAATAACAATGATTTCAATTTCAAGGAATCCCATGGTAATGGACTGTAAATACAAAGCGCAAACAAAATTAGATTGATTATATTACATAAGTATTTGGCACCAGTGTGGATGAATCTTGCACTATTATTTCTTTAAGACAGCAGAAGTATTATCATTTCTTATCCACCCTCATCCACGCCTTCATCACCTCCCGTCTTGACTACTGCAATAGTATTCTCTACGGTACAACCTCCAAACTCCTCAATAAACTACAGTACATCCAGAATGCCGCCGCCCGCCTACTCACCCACACCCGTACTTGAGATCACATCACCCCCGTCCTTAAAAACCTCCACTGGCTCCCCGTTCCTCAGCGTATTCAATTTAAACTGTTCCTACTCACCTATAAAGCCCTTCACAATCAGGCTCCCTCTTACCTTTCCGACCTTCTTTACCAATACACTCCTTCCCGCAATCTCCGCTCCTCTAACACAAACCTCCTCGCCATCCCCGTGACCAAGCTCAAAACCTGGGGGGACCGAGCCTTCTCTGTCGCCGCCCCCACCCTCTGGAACGCTCTACCACAACACATTCGCACCTGTACTGACCTCCAATCCTTCAAATCCTCTCTTAAAACTCATCTGTTCCGCAATGCTTTTAACACCTTTTAATCTCTTTTACCCATTTTAGCTTTTTGTTAATCTAAATGTGCTTTTGTAAATTATGTATGCTTGTTTTAAGTGCACATTTTTATCCTGTGTTTTAAGCTCTTGTAAAGTGTCTTTGAGTGTGATGAAAAGCGCTTTCAAATAAAATGTATTATTATTATTATTATTATTATTATTATTATGATATTTAAAGTTTGTCATTCCCCTTCATGAAGGAGTAGCATATACAGTACCTCTATACCAGGATCTCCATTTCTACCCGGTATTCCGGGATCTCCAGCAATGCCCTGAGGAAATGTTACTCGGATTTATTATTGATAAATACGACGATTTTTGTAGCGCAAATGATATTTGTATGGATGTTGTTACCTTTTGTCCGGTGGTGCCATCTTTCCCACGAGGTCCCGGGACCCCCTAAGACAATGAATGTTCTATAACTGAATTCAGGGTTCAAAATGACATGTTTACATGCATCCATCCATCCATTTTTTAATCCGCTTATCCTCATGTGGGTCATGGGACATGTGTATATATACTGTATTTGGCAATGATTGTGTGGTATACATACGGGCTTCCCCTTCTGTCCAGCAGCCCCCCTCTCTCCTGGATCTCCGACAATACCCTGTCAAACATTTAACAGGAAACAAAATTAAGATAGTTGCTGCATGTTGTTGTCTTTTTTTTGGTGGTGGCGGTGTTGGTGTTGGTCGGGGGGCTTGTACTTAAGTCATAATAGCGTTGGTAAAGCATCCATTTACTGGTTGTTGCGACACCCACTTACGACTCGTATAGGTACGCTAGTTTGGCAATGTTAAGTGAGAC
This sequence comes from Hippocampus kuda, assembly GCA_901007745.1. NCBI lineage: Eukaryota > Metazoa > Chordata > Actinopteri > Syngnathiformes > Syngnathidae > Hippocampus > Hippocampus kuda. Next base: position 131,244 of record CAAKHF010024011.1, on the reverse strand, counting down.
ATTTGACACCAATTTAAGTGAAGCTTAAACACTTTTTGCATGTTTTTGATGGTTGTTCAGTTATTCAAAGTGCCACCAAATAGGAGTGTCAAAATACGGTCTGGTTGCTCTATTTGGGGACATGGAGCGGCCAGAACGGCAGGATGAAAGGGGTTCATTCGCCATAACTGATTGAGTGCACAATCCATGTTTACATTTCAGAAGAAAAACAACAGCTTTATCCTAACTTTCTACCGTCTTTATTACCGATTTGTTTTACTGTTTATCATACATATGTTCAATTGATCCATCTACAGCACTTTGTATGCAGCGATGGCTGTTTGAAAGTGCTCTATAAATACAGTTGACTTGACTTGACTTGACTAACTGCATCACTTTTCTGTATCTACCAAAACGTGGACATTTCAGACCACTTCTGACAACAAATTGTATTTAGTTGCACATGTTTTTGGTTTTTATTTGGCTGTTGTTAGGCCAACATTAGCCTTGTCTTATGGTCAAAAGTAATCGTCAAATGGGAAATGGGCATCTTTCGGGGTAAATAGTCATTGTAACCCCTCTCTCACTCTTTTTCACCCAATCACAGACATGCACACACTCATTCCGGTTGTTTTTCAAGTGCTATATATCTTAGCTACAATGAATACTTTTTTTTTAAATCCTTGTTCACACTTAATTTAGACATACGATTCCAAAGAAATGAGGCAATGTGTCACACATTCCGCACGTGTGTAGCATTTTTCAATAAAAACAAGAGACTAAGAAATACTTTGATATCGATATTATAACATGATGAAAACAACTACAGTGTTGGCCAACAGATTATTGCTATGATTTGTGCACGTCAGCAACGTATCCCTTCGCTTTTTAAAGTAAAATCCGACTTTATTTCATTTGAATAAATCTAGCAATTTGTTAAATATATTCAGGTAGACGAAAAAAAAAAACAAGTAACATTTTGAAGGGACCTTTTTTGTTTGTAGTATTTGAGCCACGTCAGGATAGCCATCCTAACGCTATGCTGAACCACTTATGGATGAGGAACCCACCTGCGCTCCTCGCGGCCCGGAGTTCCCATCTGAGCCGGTGCTTCCTTTATTGCCCTACAAATATGTATTAAAAAAAAAAAATCACAAATGATCAATCTATCTTTTTTAAAAAATGCAATAAATAAATAGAAGAGATTCATACCTTTACTCCTTCAAACCCAGCAATCCCTTCATATCCTCTTTCACCTTTCGCACCCTTCAGGGACGAAAAAAAAATACACTATAGTAGGGGTCGCCAAAATTAGGGTTGGGACCTGGAATGGCGAATTCTTGGGGAGGGTCGGAACTGTTATTTGCTTGGCTATTTTGGATTCATATTTGGGGTAACAATGTGATCTTTCTGATTATTTTATGTTAAGTGTCCAGGGAGGAATCACGTAACTTGCAAATAAGGCGAGAGTTAAACTTACAACATCTCCATGCCTGCCAGTATCTCCAATGTCTCCAGAGGGTCCGCGGACACCCTTTAATGACAGTCGAAGTGTCATCAAATGAATTAAAAGTCAATGAAAAATCTGCAATATCAGTCATTCTTCGACTGCTTAAATTCACCTTGAAACCCGCTGCTCCTTTTAAACCCTTCAGCCCTTTCACACCTCGCTCTCCCTACAAAAACAACATATGTGTTAATTGTGACATTTTATTAGTATAAGTATTGTGTTAGTGGAATAGATGGTGTGAAATACAACTGCTTTACCGCAGGGCCCCAGAGTCCTCTCATTCCTTTCTCGCCTTTGCTTCCCGTCTCGCCCTGAAAACGATGCATGTGAACTATCATTAACCAGCCTGAAGAGTCAAACGGAAGCGTAATTTGATCAGAGTGTGAAGACAGAACTTACCTTAGGGCCTGGCTCACCCACATTGCCATAGTCTCCTGTGTTTCCCCTGATGCCCTGCAAAACAAGGTGGCAGTGAATAATAATTATAGCCATTAAAGGTAACGAGTTGTACAAAGATGGAAGATTCCGATTGCGCAACTTTTGCTTGATGCAGTTGAATGACAGACTGAATAAAGTCTCAATAAGCCTTTGTTTTATTTTTTGCTTGTTTGTGTATTTTATATATTCACATGATAACATTTCTTACATTTTAACACACGGATGGGAACCCAATTTCAACGTTAACTCTTCCTGGAGATGGGAAAAGGACCCGTGAAGCTCAAGCAATTTATTCTTCTCATCAAAATAAAAACAACACAGCATGACATTTTGTTCCCGAAATTAAATTAAAGTAATTTAAAAAGTACATCTAATAACATTATTAATGGCATGAGATACCTGAAATTCTTTCTGATTGTTATGTAGAAGATGTATCTGTACCCAAATCAAGATTTGGGAAAGGTAAAAAGAATCATTTGCATTCAGTTCTATGTATTAATCCATCACAAGCTTTTTTGTTGAATTGACTTTTCACATTTTGGAATGCAAAAATACATAATAGGAGATATAAAATGTAATATGTGACAAAAGAAATTGCTGAGCATAATGAAAGATCTTGGGCCTTTCGTTGCGTTCATGGTTTTTTTTTTTTTGTTTATAGTATAATTAAAAAAACTGCAAAGCTGGTCATTATAGCACTGCTGAAAAAACAGGCACCCTTTTACTGGTCGCTGCAACAACCGCTTATGTATGCTCGTACAGTACATTAGCTCAGCCTTGTGTTGCTCACACAAGACGCAACATGATTTTGTTAAAGTAGTTGAAAGCATTTTGGTAAATATGTACATTCGCCTTACGTTTGAGCCATTGTTGAGCGGGTTTTGTCAATGCTAATGTAAATAGACTTTGTATGATGATGTTATCCAGCTCCTTTGGGCAAGAGAGTGAGGAGTAAACCTTTGCCTAAAGCTACATTTCAGTCACTGTCATGTTAGTCCCGTTCGTGGAAAATGTACACCAGAATATTCCACTGCACTCTGTATATACACACACCAATCATAAATGCAACTAAATGGAGCGCTCTTGTTTAGACAGATGCTAACCACCTCAAAAGCAGAAGGAAAAGTGTTGCTCTGGATCAACAAACAAAAGCAGAACTTCGCCATGTTGCCTGTTTATTTAAACATCTCATCATTTTATAATCGGATAACCTCAAAGATGGCCGACGGTATGGCAAAAGGCAAGACCGTGAACTTCACGGCATGTCTACGCTGGCAAGCTCAAGCTATCTTAAAAAAAAAAAAAAAAAAGACCACCCATAATAGTTCGTAAATGTGTGCCAGGAAAACGCTTCCTCAAGATGCAAGCAGGGAAAGAGATAAACACGCTGGGCCTCGGTGATTCAAGGCGTTACAAAAGACAGATGTTTACTGATGTCCAGCTCAAGACTGATGAGAGAATGTGGCACGAATGGCTCTGGAATCTTCTACTGTAGGCCTGCGTACTGTAAATTTGCCCAGGCGGGGTAGGGGATTTCCTCAAAAATGTATTCAAGATGCAAGTTCCTTCCTAATGTTCCATTTATCGTCATCCAAGTTGACTCAAATACAACTGGACTTGTTTGTTCTTTTCCATTCTATTCAAAGATACTCTTTGATTTTAGCTGAAGCGCGGATCCAAATGTAACCCTTCTAATAAAATTTTAAAAAAATACATTTTCGGAGGTCTGCTCCAATTTTACAGAGGATGTTCAACATCAACGAGTTAGGAATTAAAATATGCGCAGTTCCCCTTGAGCAAAAGTAAGCGCAATGTGCCAAACTTCACACTCCACAAACGCAGACATGGTGTCATTACCGACTCTCGGGGGGCTTGGCCAACTGCCTTCCATGTCTGGGCTTGGTGTGTTCTCATGAGAATTTAGCAGGGAATTGAGTCAGACTAAGAACCATTGAGTGGCCCATTTGTCAGCTTTGCCATGAATAAACTACTCTGATGACATACTTAGAACAAGCGTCTACTCCACAAACGCGGTCAACATACTGTGAGAACAGTATGCCGCGTTATATTTCATCAAGGAGTCAACTTATCCACATCCACCCACAGCAGGATCGTACTCAGATCGACGGTATTGGACTGCCGTGGTGAAAAGAGATCGGAGCTAAAAGGCCAAGCTCTCCGTTTTCCCAACCACACCTTCAGTGACGAAGCGTGGGTCATAATTGAATGAACAGACAAGACGACAGATACAAGAGGAGCCAAAGGATGCATTCCTGACGCCTCCCTGATGAAGTGTTCCATAGACTATAGGTGATTTTGAAGAAATACCGTCCAATCAAATCACGCCATTCAAGTGGCGTGATGTTTTCATGACGACAATTAAGTTCTGAATTTTTCATGCAATTTCCTCCTACACACTTGAGTTCACTCCATTTAGCCCTCCAATGGTAACAACCTCAGAAATCCTGTGATCACCTGCCAGTTTGTTTCTGTACACCTCAGAGAGAAGAAATTCATCACCGCATCTGCTCATGTCTGGTTTTATCTTGACTTCCACCAAAATCTATTACAGGGCAGGCAAGTGTTTTACCCATGAGAGGAGCCCCGGCATTTATTATCCCATAGTGCTTCTGGTTCTAGGTCTGTTTCTATCCTACCGTGTTATTTTCCCCAGTTTTATATCTCATCTCCCGGCTGATTTTTATCGTGACGTACAGCCACGAGTTTAACTCTTTAGTATGCAGCAGATCTGCAGTCATTTACCCAGTTCCCTTGTCTTCCTCGATCGCCGTCTTTTCCGGGAAGACCTCTGTGGCCCTGCATAAGAATGAATAAAAAGGTCAACATGCTTCAGCTCACTCGGGGTCACACGTTTCATGTGTTAAATCACCTGTGGGCCTGGACGTCCCTGAATCCCTGGCTGTCCATGCATGCATTTGCAAGATGCTCTTCCGGCTGTCAGACCGATCTCTGCATAGCCTCCACACTGCGGCAGCGAGAGAACTCTGTTGTTAAACAGCCCAATAGTATGAGCTGCAGAATGGTTGTGGACTCACTACCTTGGAAAGCTCGCAGCAGCCTTCGGAATAGGCCTTCTCTGGGTCGCAGGACACGTCCATCTGCTGGAGGTCCACCTGGCGTGAGTTAGGATATGGAGACTTTCAGTGTAAAGCCAGAGATCCCGTGAAAGTATTTTTAAAAAAAGGACAGTCGTGCTGCAGACATACTGAGAACGAGCGGTCCCTCGCAGCCCGCTTGACAATGGAGGTGTACCCCTGCCGGATGACCGGCATTGGCTCGTCAATGGACTCCACGCTGACCTCCTCGCAATCTATCAGCAGCTTCACATTGCTGCCCTTCACACTCAGCGCCAACTTGTGCCACTCGCCATCAAACAGTTTCCCCACACCGTGGAACGTTCTCAGCATCTGGTTACCACTTGGGCTAATGTAGAAGAAATCCAGCGAGAAGGCATCGCCCTGGAAACGCAGGCCCACTTGTTCTTGACCGTCCGGCGCGCTGACCTGCCACAGGTTCCACGATTTCTTAACCATGTCCTTTGTCAACTTAAAGGTTGCAATGACGGAGTAGTCAGAAGGAAGACCATCTGGATACACGTCTCTGTGGAGGGAGAGCCGGCATCGTATACTGTAATTGAATAGTGCCTCCTTCTCGACCTTGCGAATTGATGATATTCAACTTTGTTAAATTGCGGCTTGTGCGAGCCTTAAGCACACTCATCACTTTTTCTTCCTATCATGTGGCATCATGTGGCATGAAAGCAAAGCTTCTGAAGGCACACTGGGTTAACCACATGAGGTTAAAACCTTGTTTACAGTCATCTCTTGGAAAGCCTTCATAGTAAACATCCTTCCAAATAAAAAAAAAAGTTTTAGTTGAATTTACTCAATTTGATTTGATTGGGTGCATAAAAAATGTCACATCATCAGGATCCAGATACATTTTTTAAGTGGATGGATAGCCTACTTTAAAAAAATGTATAAAATCATCAGGATCCAGATACTTTTTGAAGTAGATGTACTTTTGTAGATGTTTTTTGTACACAAAAAAATGTATCAGGATCCAAACAAACTCTTTCATGCACCCTTTAACCAATAACATCATAAGCCGCCCACTGTAGTAACCGCTGTCCCTGCAAGGGTTCATTTTGTGCACCCCACTTGATGAAATGAACCAGAGTAGGTTCGACAAACACCAGACATCCCTGGACCATCTAACAAGGAAGCTCTCCAAGACGTCTCCTGTGTAGATGTCCAAATCATTTCGAACAACAGACTCTAATCCGTCAGCCATCCCCGTGGAGCTAATCATTGGACTCAAAGATAACAGTTTTCATCTGTCCAACACAGTACGCAAGTACGTTCTCAAGCTGTCAAAGTCATGTGTCGATGATACAAAAGGAGTACCTTTGAAGGTTAAAGGTTCCACTGACAAGCCATTTTACAACTAATGATAATGTACCCAAGCCACATAGCGTAGTACATTGTACATGTTGCATGATTCTACCTGCATAATCAAGCGTACCTGATGGTCTTCTGCAGATGGATGGCGGGGTTCACGCGGTAAGCCACCACCTCTGGTTCCGAACCTTCTACTCTCTTCACTCCTCTCAACTCGGACACACGGAACTCTTCCAGGAGATCGAAACCTCACAACACACACACGCACACACACAGACACACTTCATCAGATGAGCCCCAAGTGAAGATTTGCATCAAGAAAGGAGGTCACGTGGTAGGTGATGCCAAGTAGTTATCAGATAAGAACACATTTGCTCTGTGTCACATGCATACATCTCCTCTTTTGTCAGCACACTTCTAATTAAGTCTTTGTGAAAGGTGGTTAAGTTGTGTGAGAAATTATATTTTGTTTTCTTTTGGGGTTGTCTACTATTTGACCTTCTGACTTGTGAGTAAAAGCATTACAATTAAGTTAAAATCGCTAGGCAACAAAATGGACAATAAAAAGACAAATACTGTCATCTTGTGGGCATTATTTGGTAGGGCAGCGTTATAAGCTTGAAGGCTAAAATTCCAGAATGTTAGTGTTTTTATGTATGCATTTGTAAACATTTACTCGTCAAAAAAAATAAATAAAAAAAGAAACACTTACTTGGTAACGTTTGGCCTTGTGTGCATCCTAAGATGATAACTAGTGACGCAAACACCCGCATGGCTTCGTAGGCTGCCATTTTCAGATATGGAAAAGTCAAGCGGCTATAAGTGCCTAAGGAGCAATAATGGAAGACATTTTAAAAATGAATAGATCAGACAGAAAATTCAGTTTTTTCACACAAAGGATCAGCCAAAGATTGATATACACAGATTGGTACACATTCACCAGGCCACAATTTAGTCAGACCCCCCAAAATAATGCCATCATAATAATAAACATCATCATCATCATCATCAGGTCAGCTTTGATTGGCGGTGCCAAAGAATGTTTATCAGGGTGGTTCTAAAACTACTCTGCATCGTATTGAAATAAGCCTCAGATTTTGGTAACCTTCATTAGCAATCCAAAAGAGAATTAAAATAAAACTTCAGCTCCCAGTATGATAAACTGTGGTTCCTCATGACTACAAATGCCCAACACAATAAGAAACGTATTGTTACGTACCAATTCGACAGTATCAATGAAATCATTTTTCTCATCTTTATAAGGGTAGACTAAAATACAGCTCTTGCATTGGATTTCATTAGTCTGTGTAGGTGTACTTGCATTTACCTGTAAATACCTGCCAGTGAAAACAATTGCTACCATCGTAAAAGCAATTCAAAGATAAATTCAGATAATCACTTACATATTCCTCCAAGTGAAGATGTCTGGGACTTGTGCGGATGGATCTATTCTAGGTCAGGCTGTGTGCTGATGTCCCGCTCTAAAGTGCCATCGTGGGCCACACTTTGAGCTCAACAGGAGGACCATTCAAAGTGGCAGCTGTGGGGTTCAGACCAGCGTGACCCCTGCGCTCCGCTCCACCTTTGGTACCAATGGGATCCGCCGTCTCTCATAGGCCAGTCAGACATCCAGTCGCTAGAAACAAACAGGCGCATGCACTCTCACGCAGCTCGATACTAATCTGGAATCTTTACAATTGATCTGATAGAAAAGATCAGCGCAACTCCTAAAGACGATTTTAAGATGTCGTCTTGTCTTCTTTTCAAAACTCACACGGTCGTTTGGTTTTATTTAATCCTTTGCCGCCATAGATACAAACTTTATCACTGCTTTAGTTGCGAGTTCACTGGGTCCAATTTGTCAGCATCTGCACAGGATTGCTGGGAAAAAGATGTAGTATGTCACAGCTAAACACAAGATGCTCTGCAAACATTCCACCTGGAGGAGACCACAACTTCAGCCTTCATAGCCACTCAGTCGGTCACACACTGAGCACTATGAACCCAAAAATTATGAAAAGAAAATGCAAATATTTAGGCCCCTTCGGTTTGTTTGGTAAAATACACTTTTTGTCTTCTCGTGGTTAGATTGAGGCCAATCGTTCCATTCTGCTTTGGATGGGTTGGCAATGAGTGAGTGCACTCATTGCCAACCATCTCGGTTCAATTCAAATTTGACATCTTCAGCCGTGCATGACAGTGAATGAGTGTTCATGAATTCAGACACAAAAATATAGGGATGTTTTAAAGCATTCTTAGATCATGGAAGAATCTTTGTGAAATATTTGCAACATGCATCAATCTTTCAAACACTTGAGCTCAAAAGCACCTGAAACCTCACTCTTGCACACGAGAGGATTAAAATAAATAAATAAAAGACTCTTAAGGAACACAAAGGAGGACTCACAATTCTCAGGAGGTCTAAGTCAGTTTCTGTTAGCTTTGTGCAAGCAAGGTTTATTACAAAGTAATAATGTTATCGTAACAACTGAAATGAAGCGACGTGCCTACACAGAACGTCAACGCGGTGGGGCTCACATGTTGCTGCGAAGTCGTCTGCAAACAGAGGACTTTGTGACTGCAAGGTTTCTGCTACTTGTAGTGTTGTTAAAGGTTTCCGCAGTGCTTACCATATAGCTATATTGCATTGCCCTTGAAAGTACATTGTTAGCACTTTAATAAATACATATTTGCGATGCCACACACACACACACACACACACACACACACACGCACACACACACACACACACACACACACACACACACACACAGTGGCAACACACACACACACAGTGGCATGAAGCTACTCCAGAGTCCAGAGCACATACGTGACCAAAGGACATTCAGTAACTTCTCCCGAGCGCTATTTCCAAGAGACCATCAGACTATGACAGGCTCCATCAAATAAGATACAGTAGAAAAAACAAAACAAAACAAAACAAAAAAGCATTTGACAATGTCACAAAAAATTAAAATACATTAAAAACAAATACACAAGGCCATCACCAATGCATCCACGCATACTACACAATCATCTTGCCTCTCAAAAGGAATATTTTACAACTCAGCAACAATTTAAATAACACTCAGCACATTTGCAGTCTTCGATAATTCCAGTGTTTGTGGCGTTCATTTGTTCTATCGTTTGGATCCCTTGGCAAGTTTGCTCGTGGGAGTGCTTCTTCTCTGAGGTGTGGGGATCTTGGAGGGCTTCCCTCCGTGTTGGCGGGACACCAAACGCGGGGTGGTCCGCGCCCCGTCCCCGACCGTCTCCGATGCATCCGAGCACACCGACTGGATGTCTGAGATGTCGAAGTCTGAGGCGTCGCTGCCTCTACGACTGCTGCCTCTGCTTCCCGCTTTGCTTCCAGGTCGGCTCGAGCTTCGCCTCGATTCTGCAAGGGTACAAACAGTTAAGTCGTCCTTGGATTGAGATGGGCAAACAGTGTTGTCAAACAAAGCTTTTTTTTTTTTAATTCCCAGGTGTATAGAGCAAAAGGAACAATTCATTTGCATTTTGAGTCTAATATTACAACTAACGGTTTTACTCACCGCCGAGCACCTGACCCCGAGCTTTGAGTACAGCGGCATTGATCAACGTTCCCTCATCGCTTGACTGAAATCCTTTTCCCGACAAGTAGCCTGGAAGACGCAACTTACTGCCCTGAACTGGTGTTGTCTGCAAAAGAAAACAAATGCTTACAGCGATTATTATTCCTATTGCCGTTCTGATTCGCTGCCGACGATCCGTATTAATGAATTAGTTGGAACCTTGAGGGAAAATCAAAGTATTAAGAGTAGAAACCATGTTGTTAGTGTGTTTCGTTTGTTTCAACAGAAGAGGTAAATAGAAAGTCACTCATGCACAAGTGAACAAGGGGGAATCACGATGCTGTACGGGAAGCAATAAAATCGTTAGTAGTTGAAGACCCAATTCAATACCCATCTGGAATCTGTGGTTTCGTTTTTTTTTTTGGGGGGGGGTGAGGGGGTGTTGCATGTTTGTGTTTTCAATGAATGCTTGCATTATTTCGATTATGGGACCATGTTTAGAATACAAAGCAGATTCCAGTTGGGTTATATCGTGAAGCTCTGCACGTCATGTATGTGGCAATACCTCTGAGGATGAACCTGGGCTCCCGAAGGAGTCGGATGATTTAATTGGAGTGGAGGGTTTGCTGTTTGTAAGCCATGGCTTATCATAATTGCGGCTTATGTGTTGGCACGTCTGGGAAACATGGGCAAATCAACAGCACAAAGAAACACGGGATGACAAATCAAATTCTACAAGCCGTACGGGTTGGCTGTGAAGAATAAATCAAACAACGAGGGAGTAAACTAATCATAATGCAAAACAAATGTGATTGAAATGAACAATGATGGATGATGTTGACCATGGAGTGGCAACTCAACAACTGAGCCGGCAGCCCACACACCTTGGGAGTGCTGTTCACCGCCGGGTTGGATGGGACGATGCAACTTTGGCTTGACATGGACCTGTTGGGCGACGCCGCCCTCGACGAGGGCCGAGAGCGTCTGCCCCGGTAACGAAAACTGGCCATCACCTGCGTGGTGCCCTCGGGGACCATGAACTTTTCTCGCAGCTCCATGTTGGTCCGGCCTTTGGCTGAAATACAGAAGACACCCCGAATGAGCATGTGTGTGTGGCTCTGTGCTCAAATGGAAGTGGTGATGATGATGATGATGAAGGTCTCACGTGGCGAACATTTGATGATGACAATAAACGTGTATGGATGGAAACCAACACCAACCCATATCATGCGCATGTTGCACATCTTCACCGTGCTGCGACTTTTCAATACGAGAAGCTTCTGCATTTGACGCAAGACATTCATATACAACCACAAGGACACTTTATTAGGTACACAAACACAAGCTTTTGAAACACTTTGGATTTTTCAATCATTTGTAAAAATAAGGCCCGCGCGTGTGGACTAACCAATCGTATAGATTTCTGGACAAATATGAAGCTGACCAAATAGGAGGGCCCAGCCCAACGCCAGCGATCCATTTATCGAATATAGCCAACAAAAACCCAAATGTACCATCTCAGGAAATCAAAACAATTTTTAAATAGAAATTAGGTCGGATTTGTCCTTCTGAAGATATTTTCCCATTTCACTGAATTTTCAGGTGAATTAATTTTGTTTAAAAACCGAAATACTGTTCATAAATCAGCTATTCTTCGATTTTAAATTCTTTTTAATTTATTGAGATGCACCTGTATAGACAGTAAATTAGCCTTGTAAACTAAATGCATGTGTTTTACAAAATTGAGCATTCCAGAACAGAATTTTGAACACAGCTTTGTGGTGGTGTACCTATTATTGTGGTCAGTGAATGTCTGCACAAATATTCTCCCCCCCCAAAAAAATTACTGTACTGTTAAAACAAACATGAGTGTCAGTTGCATGCAGTGACACCCATCTTGCCAAACCAAGTGAGTGACGAGTGTCATTTTTTTCCCAACGCTTTTTTTTCTTTTACACTCATGAAAAACAGTCTTCAACCTGCCATTTATCCTTCACACATTTCCTGTGTGTCGGATGGAAGTAAAATGCGAAAGCTGCAAAAGAAGCTCGGCCGAGGAGCGCTTTGCATGCCCATGAGGAAATAAAAGACGCCCCTGCAGGTGACGTGACCACAGAAAACAACCACATGCACCAACACCAAGGTGAGTGAGTGCTGAGCTTCGCACTGCATCCAGCACACCCGCACACACTCAGGGGCCCAACACAAGTAGCACACACTGGGATGTGCGGACAGACATACCACTGGTGGGTTCATGGAGCAGGGTGAGAAAGTGTGAGATTTGCCAACCTATAGGAGACTGAGTAATCGACGAGTTTGATTCCGAGCGCAACATTTTGCTCCCGTGGTGATGAACTAGAAGAAATGATGAAGGGTGTTGAGTAGGAGGACAGAAAAAAGAAAAGAACAGAAGGCGTTAGCATATGTATTCGCATGTGTACATTGAATTAGGGAAGTTTGATCCTTTTTTTTTTTTTTTTTTTTTTACAGATTGAGATCTGTAGGAGTACTCGCCGACACCTCTACTACTTAAAATATATCAAATTTCATTGAGGACAATGACAAAAAATTGTGAACAATGATCTTTCTTTCTGGCGCAAATGATGATTCACAGATGGGTATAGCACCAACTACCGATCAAAGTCGATACACCTTTGTTCAAATGCCAGCTTTACGCAATGTTTAAAAATAATAATAATAAAATATTTTTAAAAATAAAGCGAGAGAGAGAGAGAGACAGAGAGAGAGGTATTTTTTATGTTATTATTATTTAATTAATGTGAGCTTTCCTTTCCTTCAGCACGTCATGTGGGAGATCTCAAGTGTGTGGTTTTAAACTTTGAACTGGTTCGATAGAGAAGAAGGTTGTGCTTTGTAGCTCACCTCGACAGGGGTCGTTCTTCACCAGGAACTCATCCAGCGCCATCCAGCCTCCGCCCACTCGCACCATGACAGTGCTGCGCAGGATGCGCACCAGACGCAGCTGCTGGGAATCTCCAAACTACAGCGAGAGGACGTAGTGAGGGGAGGAATTTAAAAAGAAAAAGAAAGCACATGTGAACCAGGAACACTTCAACACTGCAGCTGTCAATCTGAGCAACACTGGAAACCAGACTGAGTGTGACATAGACGGTTATTTTTGCGGTGAAGAGCCACAGACATGCAAAATTCTGGAATGGATAATTGATTTGAATCGGAGCTCGTTTCCTTTGTGTGTTGCAAAGATTTTACACCAACAGAACTTTGACACACCAACAATTTGTTACTCTCAAGGACAAACAGCTCAAGGTCAATCCAACTGCTTTTACTTCCATTGGTGTGGAATTGACTAGGGCCAGTCTTGCTGATGATTTCATCATCGTACCACTCATATTTGGACTGCATGTCACATTGAAGATTAGGATTCATGTCAACTGCCTCACATTGCTCTCTGTTGAGTGAGTAGAGGATGACACCAGATTAAGCCACATGGTAGCGCTGTTGTGCTATAATTGGCCTACAGCTACCACAAACCCTGAGCGCAGAATTTGCAATCATAAGAATAAATCACCGAGCCAGATGTGCTCATGGTGGACCCATGGAGCAATCCATGCACTTGGATGTGACCTTGAACGTTCAACACGTGATTGACACAAGACGACCACGGCCACATGCTTTCTGTCCAGATTAGGATCAGATGGACGCACAGACAACAAACTCCTGCGACTCCAGCACACTAGTTGCACGCCTCCATTAGTACAGTCGAAGATGCATTGACGGTGATGCATAACCAAGGTAGCTAGCGCCAAACGACACACATGAGGAATGGTTCAAACTAGCTCTCAATGTCTAAATCCATCACAGTGGGACACTCAAACATGAGCAAACACTGATGACCCTGCACCGAGTGTGCCTGACACTAGCATATCGTATCTCATTATGAAAAGAATCTTGCAATCGGTATGATTCTCAGAATGATTCGACGTCACTGGTGATTTTAGTGATCAGATACATTAAAGGTGATGGAGTTTGAGTCATGAATCTGGAGGAGAAAAAAAAGGCACAAGAAACACTTGAAGAATAACCATTTACCAGGATACAGCTTTCCAAAACTGCAACGTGCAGGTGAGGGGTTAGATTTTGATTTTCCCTGTTTGCTATTGTCTCATCGCCGACTACGGAGTCATGTAAGCAGTGAACCAGACCAAACTGTCAAAAAAAATTAATTCAATTCATTGTTTGGTGAGACATGAACACATAACAACACTACTCCACTACCCATGTGAATTACACCTCCCATCAATAACCCAAAACAATGTGACCCATAGCTGTCATGAATCTTACATTTAGATATGCGTTTGTATTGGGGTTTTTTTTTTTTCAAAAAACATCCAAATGGAAAAAAAAAAAAGAACATCAAGTTAAAAAAGCATCAGCCAATGTTGAGGTAAGACATTCCCATGAAACTGAAGCGCCCATAGCAAGCACACACATTTTAGTACTCCTCAGTGGCCAGCAGATGAATAATTGTTGGAAATGTGGCCTGAAATGGTATTTAGCACGAGCAACTGAAACTCAAAAGTGGTCTATCTGAATGTTTTTCTGGAAAGAAAAGTAAGTAGGCCCATGCGACAATCACCGATGAACCCTTTCTGTTACGTTCCGGGTCATATTGACCCATTTAAGCGAGTTATTGTTTTGGCAAGAAATGTAAACAACTTATATAACGCACAAGGTAACGTTTATGTGACATAATTGCAAATTCAGTTATTTAGACACATAAATAATGCTTGTTGGGATTCCTTTAGTTTCGGATACATTTTTAATAATTCAACACAACGCGGGTCAATTTGACCTTGCAACATTATTGTCGTTCATGAGAAACAACAGAATCAATTAATTCAATTTACAATTATTTTGAGCAAGAGCAACCTCCATGACGTCTAGCTTGTGTAACGTGAATACGATGAACAAAGCACTTTTTTCCTACTTCTGAGTTCCAGTTTGTAACCAGCAGCCAGGGGACTGGGCAGAGTGTTAATTGGAAAGCAAAAATGGGGGCATGAAGAGGCCATTTCTTCAAGGCACATAAGCACAGAGAAAGAAAATAACATCACTATATACCTGGTTTCCAAGGTAAAACTGTTGACGTGAAGAACAATAAGAACAACAAAAAAAAATCCTGGTTAGTATTAATCATTACATTTTGGGTTCACCATCCTAACTTCAGAAACTTCCAATGAACCATCGACATATTCTAAAATGATCAGCATGTTTCTTCAGCTGTACCTTGCATTCTGCTTACCCTGTACTTGTTGGCACCAATTTGCTCCACTTGAAACCGTTTCGGACATTTGCATTTGGCCACTTGACGTGTCACCTATAAAAGAAGAAAAAAAAATTAAATTAACTCATGCTCGGCTTTACATACGCGATGAAATGTATTTTGCACATTGGAAGCAGAGAGTCCCGCAGATGGCGCTGTGGTGAATAAAAGTGAGTTACTTCATGTTTGTGTACGAATAAATCCATCCATTCATGAATAATTTAAAAATAAGAATTTAGATTAACCACCACTGGTTATATATATATATATATATATATATATATATATATATATATATATATATATATATATATATATATATATATATATATATATATATATATATATATATATATATATATATATATATATATATATATATATATATATATAATTGTATAGATTTAAATTCAGTAGACAAGTTGTCGTTACCTCATCTTCGATCTTGTCGGCATCTGTCAGAGGTTTGTAGGCGTCCTTGTTGGGATGAAGAGCAGCAACAAACTCGTAGTAATCGATGTAGCCGTCACCGTCCCGGTCAAATATGTCTGCCACAGCGCTCATCTCCAGTCGACTTGTGGGGAATTCTGAGGGGTACATCACCAAATATGTGAACAAAGCACTTCTGCTCGATGGTAAGAATGATAATAATACCAACTTTTTATTGATAGCACTTTGGGAAAACAATTTAAAAAAATATTTTTTTAAAAATGTAACTTGGGCAATTTAGACAAACACTCGATGTATTTACGCTGAGCATGTCAAGTTTTTATATTTATTTTTTAATGTAAATGGCTATGTTCAAGATCACTCCCTAGTGTGTAATCAAAAGACAGGGTTTTTATATCGTGGACAATACAGTTCGTCGTCAGTCAAATGAAAATTAGTTTTCAACACTAATCAGATGCACAAATCAATGTGCTGCTCAACTTACACTAAGAGCCATTTTTTTTCAGCACAACTCTGGAACACGTAATTCCGAACACAGGCAAAAGATGGTCAGTGCATCCACTTACTGGAGGACAGGATGCCCTCGATGAACTCCTGCCTTGTGACTTTGCCATCCTGATCTTTGTCAATGCGCCGGAAGAAGTCCATGACGCGAGACTTTTTGTGGTTCATCCAGCGCATGTAGCGCTTCCGCCAAACGTCAAAGTCAAAGTTGGCAAACTCTTTCAACTGGAGAGAAAGAGCAATTCTACGTGACAATTTATTTACGTGACGGCCTACATTGTATATGACACATTTCAATTAAATCTTTCTCCTTCTTCTTCCACTCAGGTATCTGATCCAAGCCACCCCAAAACATAACAGCGAACAGGCGTTACCTCCTCCAATCTGTCCAAAGCATCATTGAGTTTCCTTCTCCTGTCCAGAGCCAGCAGCCACACGTGCTGCCACTTACTGACCAGCTGGTTGACCCGCGGGTTCTTGGTTTCGATGGGTGCTTGTGTCGCTGACGCATACATGGTTTGAGTGGGAGAACGTTTTCCTGGAAGCGAAAGACAAAAACCGTTCAGAAGTGGATCGAAAGTGTTTTGGCGCCATGTGATAAGTCGGTGATGACATCACTCCAGGTGCTAAAGTAAACACAATAAGGATGTTGAGTCACTGTGCAGTGACTCATCACCTCCCAGATGGCGCCAAGTTGTGCTTTGGAAGGCTGTGTTGTGGGATACATACTTCCAGCTCTTCCTTTGTCCAGCACGGGGATCTGAGAGTGGATCTGAGGCTCCAGAGCAGCCTTCCTTTTGTGTGTCTTTGTGATTTTGTCAACATCTGGTTGCTTCCTGGTCATTTCCTCCATAAAAGCCTGCAAGACGAGGCAGTGAGAATTTCTACTAATCGAGCGCGAAGTGTGGGTATCGCCACCAGCTCGTTAAAAGGATACGAATCTGAACTGTTATCCATGGAAATGAGTGAACTTTGAACGCCTGATATCAAACCAAATAAAAATTCACTCATTCAGCCACCCATTTTTTAAAATACGGCTCATCCCGGATTCAAAGCCCCCAAACTTGAGAACCGCGAGGCACATGTGCTAACCACTCATCACTGTATCGACCCAAAAATAAGTGAGGCACTCAATTATTTCTGAGTTCAGTCTCACTGAGGGGCCCTCGAGGACTTCCTCTTTATAACCACACTGGCTTGATCTTTATATCAATGAAAAACAAACCGAAATAAAAGAGATTCCCTGACCTGGTGTTCTGCTATGAGACTTTTGACCTCCTGGATCTCCTGTGGTAGGACTTCTTTGTCTTTGTCGCTCAGGTTCGACTCGGCCCATTGCAGCCAAGTCAGAAGGTTTTCCAGCAGTTCCTGAGTGGCTAAGAACTCGCTGAGGGCTGCGGCCAGTCGCTGCTGGTGCTGCCTGGCCCAGGCTTGCACCTACAAGAGAAACACGATGACCAAGAACTCTTTGTGCGACAGCGATCATCAAAATGTCCTCACATCTTTAAGACATTCACCTCTTCAAACCGAGCTTTAATGATCGTGTTCCAGTGTTTGATGGTTGTAATGGAGTCAGGATGACAGATACTCAGAATAGCCTCGCCCAGACTAATGGCTTTATTGAGAGCAACACGCTTTTCTTCCAGTTTCTTCATGAACTCCTTTGAAAGACAACAGAAACACATTAAGATTTGTAACGAGACCATAATGTGTTCATCCCACAAACATGATCGTTTCAAAAATGCATAATAGTGTAAGTTTTACATGGAAAACATCTGCTTGCCTTGTGCTGGTCAATAAGTGCACGTAGAGCCTCTTCATCATCAGGCAGGCTGCCGTGGAAACGCAAACTCTGCTCGGCCTCGGCCAGCCAGTCCAGCAGGATGTGAACGGTGGAGTGAAACTCCTCAGCCTGGCACAAGGCCTGCTCCAGACGCGCCTGCTTGGACACCGAGAGGTTGCATACGGTCTCCCAGCGAGTGCTCAGCTCCTGCATCTGAACTTTGACCCAGGAGGAGTCATCGTGACTGCTGTCAATCAGCTCTCTGGCTGAGCGTTTGAGGGCCTGGACGCTGACCGTCCTCTTTCCAAGCTCCTTCTGGAAAACCTGCAGCGTGTTCCAAGTGAAAGATGTGGTCAAACAGAAACACGTACATGACCTCAAACATGCAGGAACGGACGCAACAAGGTAGCTAGTCTTGATTAATGTGGTTGTGGTTAGCAGTAGTGTAGAAATGCATCACCTCAAACTGAGGTGTTAAAAATATTAACCTCTTCAGGTGTTAACCGAAACACAGCTTGATCATTGTCATTCTCAAACCTTCACACCAAATACAGCCTAAAAAAATACTGAGCACGCCAAGCATTACCATAATGACCAACATTACGGTAGCGTATTAGGTGTAAGTGTTTATGAAAATAACATTATTGCAAGTCACTGTAACGCTGGACCTAAATTTAGAAAAATTGTACTAAAAAGTTCAACAGAACTGAACTGTACTCGGGCAGTGATTGTCTTAAATACCACTGAAGCGAGCTCGAGTACCACTCGTGGTACTGGCACCACACTTTGAGAATTACTGTTTTCTCATAGTCATCGGAAGAGTAGTTGGGGTTAAACGCAAGTACCTGTATGTTCATGAGACTTTTAATTTTCAAACGTGTTTTTTGTAACATATTTGTCTTTCCTGTAATATGAGGACTTTTACGCACACATTTGATTGTTCCTTTGAGAGAATCCTAGCCAGTGCAACAAAGAGCCATTTGTTGGGCTTATTCTTATTGACATAGTGCCACTGACATATTTAGGTGTGTATTTGTCACACAACATGGCTGAAGTCACACCACTTCGATTTCAATAGTGTGGTAATACGATACCAAGCCGGTTTATTCTCTCGTCTCCAATATGTATAAGGCGTCTTTTTTTTCTGTTGTTATACAAGAAAATATCCATTAAATGTGAGTTTGTTTTGGAAGCTGCAGATAAGAGAGAAGTTTGGACCTTGTGGTTGTCTATCAGGTTCAAAATCAGGTCGATGTCTCCATGAACTGGCTGGTCCTCAGCCATCTGAGGCTCCACCCTGTACAGCCAGTCAATGAGAGCCTGCAGAGCGTCTTTGAACTGGCCGGAGAACAGCAGGGCCTCCTCCAGCTTGTTTTGCCTGCAGAAACATGCACGTATTATCAACAACCGACCAAGCTCAGCAAGCAATCTGACCCTAAACTGAAAAGTGGATTCACGAGAAATGCATAGGTATCGTCAACTACTATTTGTTGTCATATCGGGTTTCTGTTTTTTTTTTCCTCCCCACGTATTACAAGACAACAGTGTAAGAAAACACAATTATACAGTTCATAAATTAGTAGATACCATTTTTAAGCCGTTGTGAGATGTCCAAAATCTAAATGAAACCTGACCTGCGTGTGACTTTACCTCTCTATGGACTTTCCGCAAACAGTGTCCCATTTGTCCCTCAGTTCGCTCAGCATGTCGTCCAGTTTCTGATTATCGTCCTGAAGTGAGGTCTTGTCCTTGAGGGCTCGTCCCGTTCGTGAGGTGGTATCATACACCGAATGCTTACTGCCCAAAGCCTTCTGGAATTCCTGTTTGAAAGAAATCCATATTGATATCATACACAACTCGCAGGAATTGTATTGCAATGGTACCTAGCCTGCTCCCTAACTTTGTGTTTGCATGCATTGGATAAGAGTTGCCGCTGTGACTTTCGCCTTGTCTTATCACCGGTCGCCACAGAGAGTCACTAGGCTTCAATTTGCTTGGCATGGTTTTTACACGAGCCTTCTTAATCTTCCCGCTGAGTGCATCTCAGCGATAGTGGCTTAATCTGTGTGTATGTGTATGTATTCTGATAAGGAACATGGCTGTCCGTATGGGAAGCCAAAAATGGGTCAAAGCTCAAGAACCACAGCTCCGAAGGGATTAAAAGTATCCCAAAGCACGGCCACCCCAAATACATTTGCTCTATCCCAGTATTATGACAGGATTAACACAATCTGCCCGTGCACCACTGCAGAGTAAGGATTATGGAGCCTGCGAGAGAATCAGAAGCATGACTAATGTATGCACTATACGGTAATTCATCTGAATAGGTTTTACCGAGAACGTTCCCACCCCTCGTTGTCTCTGAATGAAAGCACATAACTGTGTCATTGTTCGGATGTCAAAATATAGTATACTCACTCTCTTATCCACGTGACTGTTCATTCAACGAGGTAGCTACACGTTTTCCGAGGTCATATTGAAGCATTTTCAAGTTGCACTTTCAACAGCTCTGAGTACGGATGCTCAGACGCAGCGTCACCGCTCACCTTGTGTTGCGACAGCTGCTTCTTGAGTTTGTCTGGCTCATTGGCGATTTCCACCTCTGAGTCCAGCGTCTTCTCAGATTCATCCAACCACTCCATCAGTTTACTCCAGTTTTCATGGAACTGAAGAAGAACGAGATGAATGCAGTTCAACGTTCAGTCTCGCCAAACTCGGGGAGATATTTTAGTTCACATTAATGACATAGCTGTAGAATAGGACCATACATGTGGTTTGGATGCCATGAATACCTGTTTCGCTCTTTTCCTAGCATCGTCCAAAACACGACCACGTTCCACAGATCGCTGCACCAGCTTCTCCCAGCGACCTTGCACACTGAGGAGCAGGTTCTTAATGAGAACCACGTCCTGCTTCTGGCTGAAGTACTTCAGATGCGTGCCTGTCTTGTCCAGTTCGATGATGTCATCTCTGTGAGAGTTGACCTCTGTCACGAACATCTGCACAGGAGTTGACAGACATGATTTCATTGGTGTTCACGGACAAACAATCTGTGCAAGAAATGTCATTGTCTTTAAGTTCCAAATGAACAATAATAACATGGACTTGCATTGGATGTTGTGTAACCGTCCTCTCTGTGCAGGCATTACCTTATGCTCATCAATTTGAAACTGGATCGTTTCCAGAATCAGAGAGGCGGGAGACACCATGTTCAGCGTCTGCTCTGCTTGGGTCAGCCAGTTGATGAAGTCCTGCAGAGAGTTGTGGAAATCCGTGGCCAGCGTCAAGGCCTCCTCCAGTTTCACCTGAGGACATCAAACACAGTCATCCATCTCCACAGTGCTCCATCCTTACTAGCGATAGCTTTATGAAACACAGATGCAGCTTAAAACAAGGTTCAATAATGAACCACAAAGCACACAATTGCTGTAACACGAGGTCCCTCACAGCAAACATGAGACCTAACCGCATGAGGAAGCTCATATCGCCGTAAAGGCCAATGGTGAAGCAGATTCTAGCAAATGGATTTTTAATCGAATGAGGGAGAAACATCCGTTGGGCCACATGCTTATGTCACACGGCTGCCCTAACGACATTAGAAAGCTGATGTTTCATGATGCGTCTCCCTCATACGCCAGTCGGAGCACTACGAGTGGATTCAAAGTTGTCCGTTCTTTATTCTATTATTGGAACACTTTGTTTGGCTGCAGAAAGCACTGTGGTTCTGGGAACGGGACCAAAGTAAAGAGGAAGCCGACTGTTCAGTGAGAAGCCAGGCCATATTTGTAGTGAGAGAGTCACTTTGGATTTTTAAAATGATGGTGTTTATTTATTGAGGCAAAACAAGTAAGAACATGATGAGCGCTTTTATAAGCCATGCCTCCATCCATTGTTTTCATTCGTGTTGCAGGTGTGCTGGAGCCTATCCTAGCTGACTTTGGGTTGGTCAGAAGTAAACCCGGTACTCATCCCCAGGCAATTGCAGGACAAAGCTTCATAATAAATATAATTATAGGAATTGGAAATGGCTGATTATGCACCACTGTACCTTTCAAATGTTTTTTTTTTCATGTATGTACTCACGATGCATTAAAATTTTAATTTCGAAACTATCATCCAATTCATCTCGAAGTGAAAACAACATCACAGCGAGGGATCCCTACCTTCCTCTCAGCAACTTTAGCCTGCGCTGATTCCCATTTGTCTTTCAGGTTGGCGAGGTCTTGCTCCGTGTTGCCCTCGGGTGTCATCGCGAGCAGCTGTTGACCTTTGGCCATCAGCTCCCGGTACAGCTCCTCCTTCACACCAAAGGCAGAACACAACTCCTGCGTGGTGACATGATGCAACAGTCATTCGGGGATAACATATCGAAGGTCAATAGTGCAACGCAAAAACTGCGAAAAGTTATCGAGTTCCCACCAACAGTTAAAGGGAATCATGGTTGTACTTTAACAAGTAATCTCCAGAAATGTTGCCTCCCAAAATGTTCCAAGTGGTGCTCCTTAAGAGAAAATGTGCAGTGAAAGTACCATAAAAGGAGGACTAAAATGGGAAAGGAAACATTCCTGAAGACATGGAAGTCAGATAATGCTGAAATGGTCTAAAACATCAAAGTCTTTTGGTCATCTTCTGCAGTGGAAAAAAACAACGGTGTCATTTAATTTTCACACTTGAGCTCAACACAGAGAAGACCGCCCGTCTCCTCGCGGAGCGGCCATCTGCATACGCGCTCCGGCATTGTTAAACACGTACCAGATGGGCGTTAAGCTGCTCGCGGGCTGTGTCTGGTAAGCCTCCCACAGCCTTTGATGCCAGCAGCTGACGTTCGGTGTCTTTCAGCCATTGCAGCATATCTTCCACCTCACCATGGAAACCCTGGGCCTACAACACAATACAAGCTGAGTCATACAAAAGGTGTCACACATATTCATTGTGCGGAAGCTCCGATGGGAGAGGTTCTCATTTCTTGGATTCATTCATTCGTTTTGAGACCAGAAACGGTGTTTGACAGACATGCTGTTGCACATATGTTAACACGCAGAAATCTTTGCTGAAGGGAGAAAAACTTTCACATTGATGCTATTCTGCAAACAAATAAATGCAAAATTGTACAGATTCTACCGGTGCATGAGAATTTTTTTTTTCCGTACACAATTAAAGACCAAAGTGTGTTGTTGGCACAAGATGAAGGAGCTCTTGTCAGTTCTGAGATCTGAGACTCTCGCCGCCAAGGAAAACAGTTTGGTGTTTTAACATTGTTTGAAAGCACTAAACTTGACTGTTATTTTCTTCTTCTGTAATCTTTACCCCCCAAAATCCTCCCATTCTGATGAACGTTCTTCATATAACTTAACAGGAAGTGAACAGAAAATCGAAAGAAATGACAAAGAAACGTATCTTGTCGCGTCTTTATATACCTGAAGCAGAGCGCTTTCCAACTGCTGCTTCCTCTGCTCCGTCTTCTCCAGGATGGCCTTCCAGCGCTGGTCGAGGTCCTCCAGTTTGCTCCTCAGGCAAGAGGCTTCCTCTCCGGCACTGGATTGCACTAGCTCATTCCCCGCTTTGTTCACCGTCTCAACTGTTGACTTGTGAGCCAGTACGTCAATTTGGAGGACCTAAGGAGAGAATAACGATGAGGAAATTAACAAGAGTAACTGCAGAAAAGATCAATTCATACCTCATACAGTTTGAAAAGATCTTTTTTTTCAGTTGGCAGCGTAAATATCACCAATATTTACTGTATGTATGCTCAACAATGAGATAAAAAGTAAGACCATTTACATGATGCTTGGCCAGCTCAATCTCAATGGCCTTGGGGTCTCCTCCAGCCTTTCTCTGCTCATTGAGCAGCTCCTCGGTGTGGTTCATCCAGGCCAGCAGCTCGTCCAGTGCATGCTGGAACTGTCCCAGTGCCAGAAGGCCTCCCTCAAGTTTGTGCTGAAGTAAGGACAGAAAACACATTTAGATGGTGCAGTGCATAAAACCACTACTAAGATATCGACCGTTCTTTTATTTTTGGGCACCTGCCGGCTGATGATCTTCTCATCCAGGTTTCCCCACAGCATCTTTAGCTCGTACATAGGCTCCTGGATGGTGCAGCGGTCGGACTCCTCTGTTACCTTCTTGAGCAGGAGCTCCGCTTGGTGGTTCAAGCGCTCCATCTCGATCTGCAGCTGGTACGCCTCGACTTTGAACTCCTAAAAGGTCACGTTGGCAATACACATACAAAAGTATACAGTCAGCGCACTTGTTGTTCTCTTTTAGTGACTTAATATGAATGGACAGTACATACTCTACGTACGAAATTAATTGGTTCTGGAAGAAATTTCTTAACTAAAACATTTTGTAAGTAGAGATGCGTTTTTCATGTAAATGCCCTAATTCGTTCCAAGTCCCGCCAAAATTCTGACATAAATGTTTCCTATAGCATAAAAATGCATCAAAATATGTAACGAATACATGTTACAATTAGATTATTGCACAATACATGAGAGTTGTGCATGATGTAAAAAACAAAGAATAAAGAATAAAAATGATGGTCATTTAACTTTTAACTGCGTCCTCGTGGTTTTTTTTGCCCTCTTTAGTCCATCGTATCTTGACAATTTTCTCGTAACAAGAGGCAATATTTTCCTCTTGAGAGGTTTCTTAACTAGAAAATTTTGTATGAAGAGACTTTCATAAGTAGAGGTACCACTGTACATTTAAGGACTATACCTTGAGCTCAACAATCTGCTGCTTGACAGTTTCAAGGTCTGTGCCCACAGGGGACATGGAGTCCAATTTGCCCTCCAAGATATCCACCCAATCAAACATACCCTGCGCGAGAGGCAAAGGAACACATTACGGGAAGACAAAGTATTGTGCACATTTCCACTTTTGCAGACAACTTTACCCCAGAGTGTTCTGAAGTAAATCCACATTGAAATGAGTAAAATTACCCAAAAGAAGGGGAAAAACAAGTCACATATCATGTAAAAGGTGCTTCTACAATGAGCAGCTGCGTGGAGGAACAATTCATGTGGGTTGCAGTTTGATCCAAATATCATAA
The DNA here is from genome assembly GCA_901007745.1 of Hippocampus kuda. Classification (NCBI taxonomy): domain Eukaryota; kingdom Metazoa; phylum Chordata; class Actinopteri; order Syngnathiformes; family Syngnathidae; genus Hippocampus; species Hippocampus kuda. The sequence continues at coordinate 106,249 of CAAKHF010024011.1, read as the reverse complement.
AGCAGCGTGGGTGGTGTCGCAATTAATTGGATGCTCATAAAACTGTTCTGTCACTGAAGCTGACTGCGATGGATAACAGTGGAATCTTTGTATTATGGTTTTAAACCAAAGGCCTTGAAAACAGTCTGGAGTAATGTGAGTTGCAAAGTACTCTTATCACTACAGCACAAAAAAAAACAAACAAACAGAAAACGTGCATAATTTAAAGTCTGACATTTACGACACTCTTTAATCTTCTCCGACTCGAAATGCATGGCCATAGATAACCACAATGTGTCCGTGTTGGAATCTTTTTCTTTTCCATAAATTCTGATATGAAAAAAGATCAAAAGTACCACAATAGTATCATCTGCCTTTTGTAAAAATCCAATGTTTGTCTGAAGTTGCCATCTTAAATAATGTAATAATCATATCACAAAATAATAAAGGTTCCACAATCTGTGGTCTGCCTTTTGCATACACAAAACAAATGCACAAGTCAATACAATGAGCCCAGATGATGAACAAACAGCATATTTGTTTTCAGTTTATGGGTCCAAAGAAAATCAGCAGTGATCAACGTACCTGCAGGCCATCCTGAAATTGCACCGCGGCCTGCATGGCCTCCTCCAGCCTCTCGACTCGGTCTTTCCAGGTCTTGTTGAGGTTTTCCCATGCTGAGTTCACCTGGTGGAGCGACATCACACGAGTGAGACAAAGCAGACTGAAAGCAGACCCTCAATAATTGAAAGAGTGAATAATTCGTTTAGACAGAATGAACACCTCGTCAATGCTTTTCTTTATCACAGGCTTGTCAGGTTCTCCACATGCTGTCATGAGCTCAGAGCCCTGGTTTCTAACTGAATCCAGCTCCTCTTGAAGCCCATCGATCTCCTCTTTAAAACCCTGCGGAGATAAAAAAAAAAAAAAAAAGTGAAAACTTCCAACACTGCCCATCTGATTTATGCAGCGCCTCTTTCTGTGCGGACCTCAACAAACTCCTGCTGTTGTTTGACAACTGAAGGATCCACTCCAGGCTCCTCCAGCTCCCTAAGCAGGTCTTGGCTGTCCTTGATGGTGGCGATCAGAGCGCAGTGGTCGCACCAGAACCTTTCAGCGAGGTCCATCACATCCAACAGCTTGGCCTCTCGCTCCTCCAGTAAGACTTGAACATCGGTCCATAGGAACACCATATGGTCCAGTTTGTCTTGAACAGCTTGTGGGAGAAATATTTGTTTCATCTTTATGCTGAGCTTTTTTTGAAAACATGAAACAAATGTAATTTGACGTGCAATCCTTTGAATGATTATTTGAAATCAATGTGAAATGATACCAAGATGTACACAGCGGTGATACCTTTGGCAGATAATTCTCGATCCTCTGACCGTGCAATCATCTCTTCGCCTCGCTGCTTCAGGGTCTCATAGGAAGGCTGCAGTTTCTCCAGGTCCACGCTGACACATTTGTTCTCTGTTATCTGCTCCTTGATCTTGTCCACCTCCACTGAAATGGAGGGAGGCTGACGTAGGCGCTCGGCAATCCGCTCCAGGGATTCCAGCATGGGGTCGATTTTATCATGGAACTAGTGTGGAATGACAGAAGTGGTCATTTCAGTCACTATTGCAACTACAGTACCAATCTTTCCACTGTATGTTATCGAAATCTTGAGCTGTACACTAACCAATGAAACGACACATAAATCGATCGGCCGGTAGTGTGTATGTGTGCACGTGCGATAGCGGTCGATCGCGAAAGATTGGTTGGCATGAAAAGTACATCTTCGGTCAAAAAAGGTTGGACACCTCTAAAGTAGAATATATACAGTAACTACTATGTACGCAAATAAGAACGGTATTGGGAAAAAAATTATTCACTTTTATTAGAGAATTAATGGGAATGTATAATTATTTCTGTGTTACTGGTAGTTACAATTCTTATTATTGCTCTGTACAGACACGATGCTCCGAAAACACTATACAGTATTTCTTCAAATCATATCTTTTCTCATGACGGTTAGGTTAGGCATATTTAATTCATTACTAGTCGTTTAGCACATTACCAAGTCACCATTCACCTGAGTGGATTTGGAGATGGCCTCATCCAGCTCGGCAGCTCTCTGTTTGACATCCGTCTTCAGTTTGGTGTAGAGCTGTTCGGACGTGGTGTACTTCTCTCTGATGGGCAGCCCTTCCTTTGGGCTCAGTTCCAGTAACTGAGGTCCCGTCTTATTCATCTTGTCTATATGTGGTTTGTGCTCGGCAATCAGCTCTCGCATTTGCTTTAAAGCACACACATTTTTTTTTTAATAATAATAATAAAAGTTTTTGAATGAAGACATTGATTGAACCTCCTGCTTCTTCTTACCCTGAGTTCCTCTTGTTGCTGCCTGAGTGTGTCGTATTCGATGGCGGGCGGAGGCAACTGGTTGAAGGCCTTCAGGGTTTCCTGAAGCCATGGTGACAACTCTTCATAGGTTTCCCAAAACTGGCTTGCAAGAGAATGGGCTCTTTCCAGCTGCAGACAGCGCTCTGAGTTCAGATGACTCACCACACCACACTTCTCTACAAGAGTCTGGGTCTTGGCCTGACATGAGACAAGATAGTGTAATGTATATTGAGTAGAAACCAGGAGACAAATAAATATTTGATTTGGTTGTTCACCTTTAAGAGTTCCTTTTCCTCTGGCTTTTTGCTGCTCATAATGGCTTTTCCCGTTTTTACTATTGCATCCACAGAGTCTTTGTGCCTCATGATATCCATAGAAAAGACCTGGAAAACACACTTAAGTGACTGTGGTTGAATGTTGAACAGACCACACTCGTAAACAGATCGCGAAAGACTGACCTTATGTGCTTGTATCTGGGCTGCAGTTTGGTCTTGCTCCAATTTGATCTCCCCGATTGAGAGTAGCTTGCTTTCAGCATCCGTAAGCCACGCTAGTTCAGAATTTGCTGCCTCTTCAAACTAGGTTGGTGGGCGAGGGGACAGAACCGTACAAAATTACTTCAGAAAAATGGAAGACAGCTAAAGTTGGACAAAACAGGGGAAAACGCTTGATGAGGAAAAATCACTCCATTCATTCTGGCTCACCTGCTGCGACTTGAGAATGTCAGCGTTGATCCGGTCGACCTGCTGAGTGATGCTGTCACAGACAGCTTTGTACCGCTCATTGTCCTCCGTCACCAGCTTGTCAAGACCTTCTCGGGTGTGCCAGGGAATGAGATCCAGGAGGGAAGCACTCAATTCATTCAGCTTGTCCACTGCAGCTTTTTTGTCTTTAGTCTCTGTTAGCAAGGTCTGGAAAACAAGATTTATCGGTACAATAAAAACAGTGTTGTGTCATCATTACTCTCTGTAATATAAAATTGTTGTTGTTGCTGCTGTTGTTCACATTTACTGTAGTCTACTGCTACTGTCTACTTGAAGATATACTCGATACTATTACCCATTTAGACTGTTTTAACTTCATCAGAACTGTAATCACAGCAGCATACTATGCTGGCGATTACGATGCTATTCTTCCAGGAATTTTCTAAACTGGTAATGTTCCTTGGCGACGAACAGGAATTTACTGTAAATCAGCAAAATAAGGTAATCGAAAGGGGGGTACTTAAGCGTTTTGTTTTAGAAATGGCACCATTAAAAACAACAACAACAAAGACCGCATAGTCATGCTAATTCAGTAGATTTTCTATTTTGGCCTGCTCATCCCTCAGCCCGATCCACACAGTACACAATTTATGGTAGAGCAGGACCATACAATACACACAGCCAGCAAGTTATATTCTGTTGTCTTCAGGTGAACACCTGGATTCAAGTGTGATTCACAAATAAAACACAGTAAAGCTTTCATTGTAAATAATTAGAAATTCATCTTTATGAAAAGTGTACTGCTTTAAATATTTCTCCTGGTTAAACATTTCATAGCGATTCTGGAAATCAAATGCACCACCACATACTAGTCTTCACTGAGTTTCTAATGAATGAATTCACATTTACATTTCCAGTGCACAATCTTACCTTTTGAATGTTTTGGGCTTGAGTGAGCTGCTCGCCGTTTGGCTCCTGATATACATAAGAACTGATGTGCGCCTCTGCCTTCACCAACCAGGAGCTCAGATCCTCGTGTGTATGGTGCAGCTTTGTGGAAAGACTCAAAACACACTGCAGTGTGTTCAAAACATTTTCACTCATGGAGGCAATCTCAGCATATTTTGTTTTTATTCCATCCAATTTCCCTTGGATAACAACAACCTCATCACCTGTAATAAGAGAACCATGTGTTGTTATGGGGCATAATTTAGAAGGAGTTAGAGCTTGGTGGTGCCGTACGGGTCAATGTACCAGTTGTTTGCTTCAATAGTTCCATTCCATTGAAAAGGGCTTGATCAACGTTCTTCTTCCTCAATTCAATATCACTTTGTAGAGCCTAAAAGAAAAATTACAACCTCAAACGGTGACAAGAAAACATGTCCTTGAAGACAAAAAAAAAATAATGGTAAAACATGCAAAATAAACTGAGAAATGATTAACTTCACAGAAAAAGACAAAAGGATGCTGGGCCCTGGAATGAGTGTGTACCAGTTGTTCTGCCATCTGCTTTTCAAGTGTGTCTACTAGGTAGTCTTCCACGGACACCTCACTCAACCGTGCGTGTGCCTCGCTGAGCCAGTTCATGAGCGCCACCTCGTCCTCTCCAAAGAGCCGAGCGTTGGCCAGGGCCTGCTGCAGCAACTCAGCTTTCCTCCTGCAGCGCTCCTGCAGCTCGATGTAAGCGGCCTGCGCGGCGTCCAGCTTGGACTGAACAAAGTCCTTGTCATCAACTGAGCTCACAGCTTTGAGCATCTGACCCAGACTGACCGCATGAAACAGGTCTTTACTGTGATTCATAATCTCCTCTTCTACAGCCTGAGCGCAGGGGATGGGGAAACAATGCGACGCAAACAGAAAAGACAAACAGAAAACCAACTGAAATTGAATGGAAATGGAACAAGTGAAAAGTAAAAAAACGTAACATAAAACCAGAATGGATAAAAAACTTAAAAGGGTGGCGCACGGGTGAACATGACATGGAATTTTACTTTATGATTGGAGAGCTGTTCTTCCAGCTTTGACGTTTCTGTGCCAATTGGTTCTGAGTTGGAGAGGCACTTCTCTGTGACGGCAAGCCAGTCGCTCAGAGGTTCCAAGGTCTCGTGGAATTGCTGAGTCACCACCAAAATGCTTTCCAGTTGCTTATGCCTGACAAAAAATAGCAGTACAGGTACACTTTATTTTGTCCAGTCAGTTTCAGATGTTGAACTGACATATTGACAATATGATGACCCTTTAATCAAGCTGACAATTGTCCTTGAGTAATAAAAGGACTGGATTGGCACCAAAGTTAACTGGGTGTCAGCGATAGTAGAATGGAATACCTTAAAAACTCACACATTTCAATCCGGGCTAAGCTGAAATCTTAATGTCGGCAACTTTTCTACTTGGTTAACCTCTTTCAGCAAAGTATTGAAGCAACAGGGCGCACACCAACCTGTTCTCAGCTTTCTTGAGCAGAGTGTCCCACCTCTGCCCAAGGGATTGCATCTCTTTCGCAACCTTTTCCTTATCCACGGACTCTGCGAGTTCTGCAACCTTCCCCCCTTCGTTTTTTATCAGCTCCACTGTGGGCTTACGGTCATCCAACAGCCTCTGTAAGAGCTGCCAAAGCGAACAAAGGCTAAGACTTATTGGGCATCATTAAAATGCTCTGAGCGCAGGAGTTTCTTCATGGTGGAAAACAATCAATCCAAGGCATGTATTACGTCTCCATTAGATCTTTATAAGCTTTACGAACCGCAATCAAGTTGAACAATGACTGTCGGTTAAAGAAGATGAATTGTAAAGCCCTAATTGTTGGAACCAGAATGGTGTTTTATGTACTGCAAGTGTCGCTGAGTGCACATAACGCATGCTTACTTTCTGCTCTTGTATCTGTGCCTTGACCACTTTGAATTCTGCAGAAGGTGGTTTCTGATTGGCCATGAGTTCCTCTGTGTCGGTTAACCAGCTGAGCAGAGAGTCCAGCGCATCATGGAACCTTCCACAATGCAACAGGGCTTCATGCAGCTGGGCTGAGCGCTCAGCAATCTGTGGATGACAAGGTAAAAATTGATGTTAACTGTTCTGTTATGAAGCTAGTTGAAACGTGTACCCTGGATATCACCAGACAGAAATGTATTTCTGTGACACATTTCCGATGTGTGACTGTAATGCTAGCCGGCCAATCGCATACCTTTTTATTAAGTGTGTTCCACTTGGCGTTAACCTTCTCCAGGTCATTCTCAAGCTGCTTCGTATTGGTTCCTCTGGCAGCATTCTGGATCAGCCCGTGACTGATGGAGTTGATGTCTTGGAGTTGGGCCTGCAATGGGTCGATGTCTTCCTTTTGGAAAGCCTACAATCAACAGCAAACAATGGATTCATGAGGGCGCACCATCAGGGTGAATTGTAATTATGGAAGCGGGGATGCCAAAAGCCACTTAAATTAATACATGTTGAAATTAAATGACCCATAACTCTAAAAAAAAATTGCATCCCTCCATCAAGGGAAAGGCACATCTATAATTTAACACAGGAGTCCTGCAAAATAACAGCAATAAGCCACCTTTATATACTCAACCTGGCAAAGGTGGCATATTCTATCAGAGCATTGGAGGAACAATTTGGCCCCACCATTCAGATTCCATGCGGTTCATACAGATCCATGTAAGCTAGCGTTTGCCTCAAATTTGTCATTTCTTCCAAGACTCATTATTAATAAAATGGCACACGATTCTAAGAATTTCTGCTTTCCCATGTAAGATAGTAACGGATTTACAATCATCATTTATTGTTGACAAAAGTTATTTAACATTATTGCCACTGAGCATGAATGAATGAACTGTTTTAAAAACCTCTGTGTGGCAAGGTCAAAATATTGCGAGCGCACTAATGCAGTAGTCCTCATGAAACTTTAGTTCTCACTGTGAAAACATGGCTTGACTTCTTTGTGCTAACGTCGAATTATGTCTCGTATAATTTTATGATTTTGTAGTTTTATTGTGACATTCACCAGTTCTCAAAACCCAATCATAAAACCACCTATCCAATAAATACTTTTAGCATGTTTACTATCTCAAAAATTGCCACGACATTGAGTTCTTCCAGATTCTGCCGCACAATTTGCCCAACATTGCTCGATTTAGTGTTAAGAGTCCAACTCAAATAAACAACTCTCTTAATGCTCTTTCTACCAGTGGAGCCAAGTTTACAGTGAGCAGCAGCTGCATATAATCACACAGACAGACAGTCTTCCAGGCAAAACCGAATTCACCCATCATTGTAATCAGATATGTACGGCACAGAGCCAACAGCAACTCGGCTGACGATCCATATCATCCAGTGTGACATGCTCGAGACCAACTAATGGGGATGATCTTAAAATGAGTGAAGAGGCTATTTTTGGGCACCTGTGTGCAGTCCACTTCTGGACAAATAGCATTCAGTAATGCCTCAATCTCTCCCGCATGCTGGAATGCGTGTAAATCTTTGGGCAGGCAGTCCTCCACCGACTGCAGGAATTCTTCCAGCTCTTCCATATCGTATTGGGACACCACTCGTTGCACAGCGCATGGCTTGGTTTGCTGACGGCCATCAATGGGTAGAGTTACAGAGTTTCCGTAAGTCTCAGGCTGTGTCACCAGCACGGTGCCAAGCTCACTGTCTTCTTGCGATGACACGCCCTCTAACAGCTCGGCGGTGGATAGCTCTTCATAGTCTGTTGGAGTCTTAGAATACCACCCAGAGGTTTCATTAGGAGTCCGAAAGGCTGACCCTGGAGATGATCTCCCTATGGAGTACTTGCAATCTCCATTATTCAGAGTATCCTTTTCATTCAAGTTTACCACATTCGATTGCACCTGCTGTGGCTCTTGAATCAAGCAACCACTTTGGTAAAGGGAATGGTTATCCCGAGTTGGCGTGAACGGGAACTCATCTTGTCCTGAGCTTAGGGACCGAAGCCTTTTCAAGTCCCCGGACAAGTGCATGGCCTCCGAAGAGGAGAGGCTCCTTGTGCCGGGCCCTGGCCTCCTGTGGGAACGTTGAGCATGACGTTCCCTCTCAACAGTAGGGCTATACAGTCCCGAGTCTTCTTCAGATGTCAGAGAGCTGGTCACACTCCGTCCTCTTCTTCCACCAATCAATCCTGATCTCTCTGCACTCCCGGAACACAAAATTCCACCGCGGCCAGCGTACTCGCCGAGATTTGTAGGGGCAAAAGTCCGCCACGAGCGCCGATATTGAGGTGGCTTCTCTCCACTTTGAGGACGTGACTTTGGCAGCACCGTATCTGTTGCTCTCATGATACTGCCGTTGAGTTTGAGTCCGTCAAAGACGGTCCGCTCGTCCAATGTGGCAGGTTTACGGGTATGGAGCTCAAAAGAACTGGAGGTGGAAAGGACTCCATTTCCACAGAGGCTACTGAAGTCGAGAGTGCGGTGGGTGTAGGGTAAGGTCCCCACAAAGTGTCGGGATGTGAGGCTACCCTTAGAGCTTGAGTCTATCTGCTCATTGAGTCGCACCGTGTCATAAATGGACCTCTGAGGCACATAGCAGTCATCAATGTTCAGGTCCTCCTCCTCCCCCTTCCCCAAGCAGGATGGGTTTTGTCTGAGGCAATCTGGTCGGCTCAACGGTTTCCCCATGCCAAAACATGCACTCTATTGTTTACAAAGAAAAACATACATACACTGTGTGTATATTCTTCACTGTGTGTATAAGCTTGTGTATAAGCTTGCTTCAGTGTGTGTGTATATTCTTGGAAAAATGTGCAAATTAGATTTCTGCTTTAAAATACAAAATAAATAATAAATCTTCATGTATTTTACATAAAAATAGCATCTCATAAATTATGGTGCATGGATATAAAAAGCCGATCTAAATAAATTATATTGTAGTGCTGAAGTTTCAAAAACGATCCATTCATTCTCTCCATTTAGGCTTCCCCCTCTTTTCCACTGACAAAAGTTAATCCCATTTCTTCTGGTTCAAGGTGCATCCTATTCCCCTGAAATGCTGGCAGCATCATTTCTGAATCGTCCAAATGTGCAGAGTGAAATATCCACGCATGAATCCTGACAGGAAAAATTGTGGCTTATTCCAAAGCGTGCTGGTACTCAATGGATAAACAAAACAGCCTGCCCTTTCTCCCTCGCTACTCGGCTCGCAATGACAGACACCCTCCTGGCAGAGGCTTCCATGCCCCGCCCCCGCTCATTATTCACGCAACATCTGCCACAACTCCATTTGTGCGGAGAAGGGCACCGGCACATGCTGATTGGTCGATGCATACATCCGCCCCAACCCCTCTTTCTAATTCCCCTTTATGTCTGCACGGCCCTTATGACTTCACTTCTAAGTCATCCTTTACATCCTGACATAATCACTTTTCTTTTGTTAGTTTTTTTCCTTTCAGATGGACTGGGGCGAACATGACTCTCATCACAGTGTTCTCAACTAGATATAGATTATTCTTTTTCATTGTCTTTACCCTCGCCGGACGATTGTGTTGAACCCTGCAGATACTTTTAATTACTTTGGAATGCTGAGGGAGGCACAGGTTGCAGGTAATTTAACACCGGATGCCATGCCAAGTGCAAGAAGCGTCTGTTTTGTCTGGTGACCTGGGTAGGAAACAGCGGGAGGATATCAAGCAAATGATGACAGGGATTTATTTTTGTTTCCCCAATTTTCAGCAGCACTCAATGACTAAAGGAGAAAACAATCTCAACTTCTTTGTCCCACTCGTCATGCATGAGTGGAGACGGAAAAAAACAGATGCTGGCAGAGATAAATTACCATGTGAGATATGCCAGGATTAAAAAACTGAGAGCCTTTTTTATGCAGGTCATTTTTTGGTCATGTTGTCTCTATAAGTACTTTTAAGTCTCTATTTGATTTCGGCAAGACAAATAATGTAGTGCTATAAAAGCCCTTTTTTTTTCAAACATTTTCCCAGCAGGACCATTAATCAACCTCCACCTAAACAAAGAACGGCCATTGGGAATGAAACCAACTACTCTTCTAATTTTCCACATTACGTACATAGTGTTTTGCAGAAATCTAAAAAGTATTTTCCTTGGCCAACAGTTCCTTCTGATACTGCACCTTTTCAGTCTACATAATTAAGAAAAATAATTTCAGATTTGGTAAAAAGGTTTTTAAGAAAGCACGCACAAATGTTAGTCCGTTTTAAAGTCATACTGATGTGACAACAGTTTAAAATAGGAGAACATCCTTGAAATAGGAGAACATCTCAGTTATTGCCATGGCAACAACAGATGACAAACCTCAGTGGACTAAACTTTAGAGGACTAGTCTGATACCAGGCCACGTTTCTATCAACTATTCCATACTTGTGCTTGGATATGTCTATGCTGTAGAGTGATGAGTAATCAACATTTTTTACCATAAACTCTGACAACATGGATTAGCTAAGGTGACTCAGAAGATAGAAATTCCATTTTGAATGGAAACAGACTCTGATGTCATGTCTGAAGAGCACGAGTCACCCACGCTATAACCCCCAGCACTTTTTAGCCAACGAACTGCCAATGATCCCATAGAGTACATAACAGATACCGTCCATACAGTATGCACCTTCCACAGGCAAGCTTCTTGAGCTTACGTCAGGCATATCTTTTACAAAAACTGACCTAAAATGGTAGTAAGAGCCCATGAGAGAGAAACCCAAGAGCAGTCCTCTGTTTATTCTTCTTTCACTTAAGTCAGAAACACAAAGCTTATCCTCAGACTACAAATCAAGAATATGTTGCCACTGCATCATGTTTGTTAAGCATCAAAGCTAATGCAAAGAAAGTCTGATTTGCTGCTTTTGACAATCCTTTGACACAAATGAATGCAAGGGGGGTTTCCCCACTAATTCCCAGTTGATTCCCAGGACAAAGAGGGGTTGAAAACATCGACCCAGCAGGACTCCCCCATTCTTTTAGGAAAAAAAAAACAAAACCAAAACAAAACAAAAAAAACCACAATCCATTGACCTACATCTATGCACAGACACATCTGTGTCACCGGACCAAAACACATCTGTTTACATTGTTTTACTGTAATGCTATTTAAAACCTGAAATGATCCCAAGTGTTTATCATTGTGCAGTTCTAAATGTAGGCTAATCCTCTATTGGAGAACTCCAAAGGAATTTATGGGCTTTTAAAATATTTGTGTCAAAACCTTGTTAATAGCTAACACTTTATCCTTCACTGATAACAATGACGACATCCAGCGTGTGTGCGTGTGGTGTGTGTGTGTGTGAGTGTTTGTGGGTGGGGTAATTAAAAACAGGCCTCCAAGATAGCATCATCGATACCATTTAAGCCTGTGATTACAAAGATGAAATGGCCACGTTAAATCCATCAATCATTTTCACTATAAAAGTTTCTATAGCCTTTGGGAAAGTCGTGTTCATTTCCATTTGTGCCAGCTGAGCTGTGTAACGTATATATTGCTAAAATACTGCATGATAACATGAACTTTGCTTGTTAGAAGAACACAGTATAAAAACAACACCCTCAAACTTCTTACTCAAGGTCTTCCCAAAAGAGTGGAAGCATTAACAGAAGAAGGAAAGCGCCTCCATATTAGCTTTCTTTCCTGGTTGCTACTTTCATAAGTGAACACATCAGGAAAACGGAACCTTAAGCTAATACTGGTTGAAAACACTTGACTCTGGTACAAAGCCCATATTCATCATCCAGGACTAAAATGACACCCTGCTGGCAACCACCTGGCTGCGTCCCAAAATCTACCTACCGCCGTAGGCAATGGCCCTTTTGTTAACAGCAGATGCCTTTGACGAGCATGCAGTCTCCAGAGGATTGGTGCTTTTGTACTGAGAGGGTTCGAATGAAGCCTGCTGGTCATGTGCTCCACTGGGAATTGGTGTGATGGAAATGATCTGCATATCTTAGCACTAGTACTGTGAAACTATAAAAGTAGCATGATAAAACGGCGATTGGCTTGATTGATTCGAAATTGAAAATGTATCAGATATAAGATGAGGACACTTTAATGCACCTACACAGTATAACGACATTAATAGAAATAAGGGCTGTATCAAAAATGGACTCTGAGTAGGATGTTATTTTTTACTACTATTAATTCTTATATATTATGGAACAATTACAACACATGCTGGTAATAGTACAATCTGTTTCCATTCGTCTACAGATTTACTATTTATTCTGTTGACAACTGCTGGAAGCTGGAGCCTGTGCCAGCTGACTTTGGGCAAAACAAAGAAGCCTACAGCTAGCCACAGAAAATCTTTCACACACATATTTGCACTGTAGTTGATTGGAAACGCAAGCTATGCTGCATGCATGGCAAGAGAATCACTGCTAGACATCCGCACGGACTCACAATCAATCAAGCTCAGGAACTGAAATGATTCAATTCTGTCAATTACTAAATCACGGTCAATATGTTTCTAATTTTTTATATGTTAACATAAAAAATAAAAAAAATGAAAAAGATGCATTGGCGGGTGTGGTTCTCCTTGCCCATATGCAAGACAGTTATGTCATTACCCACGTCTACTGTATTGAATCTTATGACATTGTGCAATTGAACCTAAAGATGTGTCCACTGAGCGTATGCCATATCTGAATCTGGAGTTAGTATGCAAGCAGCTGCTTCAGTTTATCAAAATGTGCAAATATCTGTGTCCTCGACTGTATGTTAAAATAGTTTCTATGGTGACATCCAAAAGTTTGTGCCTGGACTTGTAGAACAAGATAAATGGATAAACGCACCTTAAAGGCCTCCAGCTGTTGCTTGATGATGTCCGTCTCCATGCCGACTGCCCCTTGGGACGCTTCTTTGTCCACAGCTCTGCAGAGTTGATCTTCTACGTGGCGGAGTTTTCCACAGAGCTCCTCCAGCTTGACCAAAGTACTCTGCACCTGCCTCGCTCTGCCTTTGGCTCGGTCCATCAACTTGCCACACTGCTTGCTCAGCGCATCCAAATCTCTCTTCAGGCCCAACAGGTCAGGTGAGGAGTTAGTTTCCAGCATCCTCTTACAGCCATCGCCTGCATTGGCTGTGTTGACCATCAGCTCTTGCAGCTGAGCAAGAAAGCTCTCAATGTTCTCTTGCTGCCCTTGAAGAACAGTCAAGTCCAGATCCACCGGAGGCATGCTGTCCAATTCATCATCCAGATCTGTGAAGCGGCTGAACATCTCCCAGATGCTGTTTTGGAACTGCCCAATGCCCTGCAATTTTCCCTCCAGGACCTGGCATGTCTCCTCAAGATCCTTGTTAAGGCTACTGTATTCCTTTTCTATGCTGTCGGCTTGCAGTAATAAGTCAGTCACTCCATCAGCATCTGGGAGATCAACTACAAGTGTCTGTGCCAATCTCGAAAGGTGTTCCACTTGGTTTCGCATCCCTTCAATGCTTTTTTGTTGTGCTCTCATGTTTGTCAAGTTCTTATTGCTGCAGGCCTGCACTCCCTGGGATTCATAAGCTTCTAAGAGCCTCTTAGCGCCCTCAAGATGAGCCTTGGCCTCTTTGGAGCCTTCGTTAAATTCTTTAATTGTATGTGAGAGCTTTTCCAAGGATTCTCTTTTGTTTTCAAGCCCTTCAAAGACGCCATCCACTCTTTTAGAAATGCTCGCCGCCTCTTTTGTAATTTCTTCCGTGTCAGTGTCAGCCACCTCGACAAGGCTGGCTGCAGCAGCATTCATCTGTTCCACCATCCCTCTGTGCTTATCTACGTCCTTCTGAAGAGCTTTGACCTGAGCTACAGCGTTCTCCACAGCAACGGGCTCAACAGCAAGTTTGATTCGGCCCTCTTTGGCTTCGCACTCCTTCACCCAAGTGTTGAGCTTCTCAACGTGCTCCTCGAACGTCTGAGCTCTCTGCAGGGCAGCTTTAAGTTTGTCAGCCTGTGCCTCAGAGCTCTTCTTCACCTCCTTCCAGTTCGAGGAGAGGAGAGATAGTTGACCTTGCAGGGCCAGCTTTTCTGCACCATCTGTGCTTTGCAGAAGCATCTCGCCTTCGCCAGCTATTTTATTGTAAGTGGCCTCTTGTTCACTGAGCGCCACCTGCAGGTTCCTGTGCTCATCCAGCGTTTTTTCAAGGACGCCCACTTTGGCAGAGATGGCCTGAGGCTTCGACTGGTCCTGCAGCTTCTCCGCCAGCCATGACTGGAAGTCTTTCGAAGTCTGGTGAAACTGCTGGGAGCTGGCGAAAGTTGAGTTCAGCTGCTCAATCTGTTTGGCTGCAGCATGAGAAAAAGAAGATTGAGAGAGAGAGAACACTTTGTCAAGGCTTACACATGTGCTACGTGCAGAATAAATGACACTATGATCTGGATATCAATCTTAAAGAGTTTTCTGGATCTGGCAAAAAGGAACAACGCCCATTCAAAGCACAAGATCAGATGCATTTGAAATCTGAAACAATTTGAGAGAGAGAGAGAGAATTTTTTTTCTTTCACCTTCACCCAGTGTCATTTTTACACATTTCTTAGTTCAGTCATTGTAATCACTCTCAATAAATAATCAATGGGACGATTCATACAAAAACTTCACGGAAAGTCCCTGGAAGAAAAATTAATGTTGCCCAACCACAAACACACACGAAAAAAAAAAACAAACAAACTTGGGCTCTCAAAATTAATTTTGCTGTAGGTGGAGCCAGGACCATTTATTTTCCCTTAACTCTTGGCCCACTGTTGTCATAAAATCAAGATGACACACCTGCTCTTTCTTCCAGCTGTCGGAGAGGTTTGCTAACAGTCTCCAGCTGCCTGTCTAAGTCAGCTCTGAGATAGTCCTCGGTCACCATTGCTGTGAGCTCTGCATGAACGGCTTCGGCCTCCTTCAGCTTCCCCCTCTCCTCTCTCAGCTGGACCGAGATGTTGTGGACATCCTCCAGTCGTTTCTTCACCGCATCGGGCTGGGTGCTGCTGGTCTGGTACCTGCTGAGCTCATCCTCCAGCTGAGCAGCGGTCTGGCCGATGGTCCTCAACAGCTCTTGGAACTGCCCCGTCTTCACCACAGCTTGGTCAATGAGGCCATCTCGCTGATCCAGCTGCCTTATAAGTCCTTGCCATTTTTCAGTGACAGTAGTGAGCTGCGCCCTCACCAGCTTCCCATTTGATGGGTCCTGGTTATCGGATGAGTTTAAGATGGCTGACGCGGCTTCCTTGAGTTGCTCGAACTGAGGCTTGCGGCTCTTGAATTCATTCTGGAGGATCTGATCAAGAGAAACAGAAAAGATGTTCAGTTGGTCCCGTTTACTTGATGGCTGATTAGGAGAAATGCCTTTACAAGTTGATATGTTGATAGCAACATAAGCAGCCTGGATCAGATCCAGATGGAATTTAGTTCACAACTGCAACTTCCGACCCTTCATACAGTACATCTATTGAAAATTTTGTTCAAATGGAATCAAGTTTGACAGAGAGAGCAAATGCATTTCTTCTGTTTTCCCCACCGCAATTGCAATGAACAAATTACCAAGGACAATCAAGTGACAATTGTACAAGAATATAATTGTCGCATTATGAGGCAAAAGAATCATATGAAAATAGGGTTGTAATTCATCAAGAAAAATTTGGTTTTGATTATTACATATTAGTTAATTTATCCGTCATATACTTGAATCGAAATCCCCCCACCTCAAATTAAATTCATATTTATAAAGGCAAAATATTATATAACCATACTATAGAATTACTTTATCCAACATATTTTATCACATACATGATCAAATTATTTGAAACAACACTATAAATTGTGTTTACCTGGACTTGTTGCTTCTGCATTTTCAGCATGTTGGTGTCAATTGAGAGCGGTCCAAGGACACTCATCATCAGCTCCTTCTCTGACAGCCACTGACCAAGCTGCAGTTGAGTGCTTTGGACAATGTCCAGATTCTTGTTGGACTGCTCCAGGTGCTGCTTCCTCTCCAACACCGAGCCACTAATATCTGCCCAAGCAGCATCTATAATAACAAAGCATGAGTCAGCGTCATTCCATGAAGTGTCCACATCTCACACTGTGCAGCATTTGGCTGTATAAACGTGTTAATTTAATTTCAAACAGCAGGTGCTGTGACATTCAACGACAGGCGGGGTGCATTCTGGACAGATCACGAGTCAAACACGACCTCAAGAAAGGTCACATGATATTACTGGGATTCCATCAAAAGAAAACCTATTGGTGCATACCGATCTCTGCCAACATCTGCTTCCATTTGTCCGCTTCTTGTGATTTTGGATGAGTTTCAATCAAGCCGATAAGCTTCTCCCTCAGCTTGTGGAGCTGCTCCTTCTTCTGCTTCATGTCATCTTCAAACACCTAAAAATTGAAAAAAATAAATGATTACAGAAATAATGAATGAATGCATGTATATATGAATGCATGTAGTGCATCTAGAAAGTATTCAAAGCATTTCACTTTTTCCACATTTTATGTCATAGCCTCATCCCAAAATTTAAGACATTATTTTTTTCCTTCCGCATTTCACACACCACACCCCATAATGAGTGTAAAAAAAGTTTTTATTTCATATTTTTGCAAATTGGCAGTAATTCCAGTCTCAAGTCTTTCTGAATATGATGGCACAAGCCAGGTCTACAGACTGAGGCCTACAGACAATTCCTTTGACTTCAGGCTTGATTTGAGTTCTGACATCCACTGTCACCTATGGGACCCTATATGGAGAAATGCGTGTGATTCCAAATCATGTCCAATCAACTAAATTTACCACAGGTGGACTCCCATTAAGTTCTACAAACCTCTCAAGAACAATCAGTGGAAATATCATGCAACTGAGCTCAATGTTGAGCTTTATGGAAAAGGCTCTAAATACATGTACCGTATTTTCCACACTAAAAGGCGCATTGGATTATGAGGCGCACCTTCAATGAATGGCCTATTTTGTAATTTTTTTCATATCTTGGACGTACCGCATTGTAAGACGCAATATACAATGCATACACTAGATGGAGCTACACTCAAGGAAACGCCAACAGAACACTACACTACACCCTGATTTATATAGCGACAGTTCACTTAACCAACAGCAAGTTATAATATTGACTCGTTAACGTTGAACTCTCTTGCTGCTGCTCTATTTCCGTGGTCAACTGCGAAACCGATCGCCTTATGTTTGAACTGTGCGTTGTAAGCATGTCTCTAGCAAGGAGCCATTTTGGGGTTGACATATTACCGGAATGACCATACACAAGGTGCATCGGATTTTAAGGCACGCTGTGAGCTTTTAAAATGGAAGGCTTTTACGTGTGCCTTTTAGTGTGGAAAATACGGTAAATGTGAGTTTTTAGTTGTTTAAATATGGAAAAAGTGAAGCGCTGCAAATACTTTACAGATGCATGTATGTGTATTGACGATTAATAAAGCACATTAATTGTAATGATCCCAGAGGAAGAGAAATTACGATATTCCCTTTGTTCGGCCTATTTCTCCTAAACAGACTGAGCCATTTATTGTGTCAATTGTAATTTCATGCTCGTAAAAATCAGCCACTGAGAAATAGGCTCGCAGTTTTATTTGGATTCAAGATATTAACAAGCAATTTTCTCTCTCACATCACTGATCTTTACTTCTTTGAAATTAACCCAAGCTCGTAAAATCCATGAGTGCATCTTTTCTGCAGCATTTTAAAGACGAGCTGTCAAGTTGGCAAATTTACACAGCACATTTTAGTGTCAATAGCTTTAAGCGCCATCTTAAAGAATATTTGACACCATCTTATCTCATCACCTTCTGCTGTTCAAGTTGCGTTTTCACTGCATCTTTCTCTGTGGCACCGTTCTTCCACGAAGCTGCCGTCTTTTTCATATCCTCCAGCCATGTCATCATGTTTTCGGTCTCCTTTTTGGCATCCTTCAGCTCCCGCACAGATCCATTCAGCTCGGCTGTTCGGCTCTTCAAAGTGTCACCCAGACAGGAATAGCCCTCATTGACGAATGACAAATTTTGCTGAATTGTCATCAGCTCTGAGGAATTCAAACAATTAAAATATGAATAGCTTGCCATTTCCTCAATTTTGCAGGTTAACACAAATGACTGACACAATTACAGGCAAATGGGTCCAAACATTTTCAGGACTTTAGAGAACAATTTTTTTAAAGATGAAAGTTAGTGTCTTAGGGATTTCATTATCCGCTTTTTATAAGATGTATGAATAAATTCACCTGGTAAATTTCACCTCAAATGATAATTTAGCTTACCTTTTAGAATGAGGTTAAGATACTTATTAGGATAAATATTTAAAAATACAATCAAAAGCGCTTCAGAAGCTCATGCCAAGGTTTTCCTGGCATAGAAAAACAACAAAAGGCTGGACGACGTGCACAAAAATATAACACCAAGTCATGTTAGTCCTGATTTGATCACAGTGCATGCCCACAATGACATTTCAGTATCCCATCCATTACTACAATGCAGCCAAAAACACCACAATGTTAATTGCATTCGCGTAGCAATACTCTCATGCACGCTTGATTACCTTTATTGGTTAGGTAGGAATGGCTCGCTGGACCACCACCATTAGTAAGAGCTAATACAGAGACGTGAAGACAAAGCTTACGTTAAAGACGAATATCCCAGTTAGCCACAATGCAGCATTAACATGCACAATGACACCAATCGTCCAAATCCCTTTTTATAATTCAAATAGATGGTGTGTTTACCTGTCTTGTTGGGAATCTTGGCTTTGGCAGGGGATGTGAGAATAGCAAGGCGACTGCAAAGTGAAGATCCTCTGCTGTTCAGGTCCTGCACAGCAGGGCCTTTAGACGTCCATTCTTCCAGTAATTCCTATGGAAAAATTTACCAATCAAAATACGTACTTTTGGATTCATAGCAAGTGGACAGAAAAAAAAATGGTTTCACTCCATACGTCATTATTTATATCATATTTGGACAATGATAAATAAGACAGAATTTGGATTCATTATTTTTGAAAACTGCATATAGTGACTCACAGAAACTATTTGGAGGTCCTTCTCCAAACTTTTAGCGCTGCAACTTTTCTGCACCACAGGCACCTTCTCATTAGTCTCTTCCAGCCACTTGCTGAGAGCACCGGCCGCAGACCTGAATTCTCCTAACAGGTCCTGACAGAACGATACCTCCTCCTCCCTGCAGAATAAACCAAACCAGTCATCATGAAGTGTCATTGATTTACTCTGTGCGCCTTTGAAAGCACAAATATTTAGGAAATGATGAAATGGAAAGTACTTTTCTTTGAGTGTGTCTTTGAAGCTGCTGAAGATGTTTGAGAGATTGTCCATTTTGCTCTGGATCTGTGCTCTGTTACCATCTTTGCTCATTTCACACAGCTCCTTGGACAAGGTCTGCAACTTCTCCAAATTACTGGCATGTTCAACCATCTCAGCCTTTATTTTCTTAAAAAAACACACACACACTTTGTTGTTTGCTTCATCAACAGCAGCTAAACTGTACATTCTTGGCAGTCCACTCACCTGCGTTAGCTCAGAGAGTTCTTCAAAGGTTTTCCCCGGCCCGTCAGTCTCATGCAGATCTTGCGAACGCTTCACAATGAACTGCTGGACATTTTCTGCAACCTTCTCAAACTGTTCCACCTTGTCTTTCAGCTGTTCCAGACGTGAAACTTTCTGCTTGTGTTTGTCACACGTGTCCGAGAAGCGGTGGGTGAGGGCATCCATCTTGGACTGCAGGAGTGCCGCAGAGGAGGCGTCGGCCGTTTCCACAAACTTCTTCACTTTAGATTTCATGGCTGAGATGCTGCTCTGGCGACTTGCTATGTCCTGCTCGATGGCCTTTAAAAGCACAGAATATGCTAAACTGTGGAATGGACTCAAACATAGGAAAATACGAGCATGAGAGGTGGCCAATTGGCCACAGCGTTTTTCTTGTCTACATTGACTCATCTACATGTTGGATTTTTATTTTATCCAATTGAATTTCAGCCTACACTTGTTGTCATATCAATTTAATCTGCCCTGGGTCTTCAGAATCAGTAGTGCTGACAAATGCTACTGTAATGTTATCAATGGGACAGCTCCTTGAACAAATACGATTTTGAATTTGGCCTCACGGGGCCTTTAATGACATCAGCATTTTACTATGGTCTCGTTGAATGGTCAGAGCAAAACTTTTTTTTACAGCCAGCTTCAACTAGCAAACCTCATCTGTAGGGATCTGCACACATAAATATTTTTAAAAATCAGCGCAGGTACGGTCCTCACAAAAAATACATACTGTTTCTTTGCTCAACATGTCTCTGATGGATGCAGAGTCGAGTGGAATTTTTCCATTCTCTTTCACGCTGGCCTCCACGCCCTCCATCCATCCCATCATCTCATCCAGTCCATCCTGAACACTCATGGAGCGAGTCAAAGTCATCTGCAGTTTCTCATTGCGATCACTCACAGACTTGGACAAGTTGTCATAGCGCTCCACTATGTCATCTATGGCACAAAGATACATATCCAGTTGTCATTAAAACTTCAATTATCTAAATGATGATGTAAAAAGCATCCATTATGTCATGTAGATTCTCACCTACTGTCTCCTGGATCTCATCTAAGTTGCTCAGCAGGTTTCCATCAGATGAGATCAAAGAATCTGCTGTTTTGCGTAGCGCGTCAATAGCCGTCTGACGTCCGCTCATCTGACCTTGTAAAGCCTGTGGAACGCAACATGAGGTTTGTAATATGTCGTGAGGAGGACAGAATCAAAAATATTAACAACATGGAATAAACAAGCCACAATATCAGGTACACCATCTAATGAGGCCCAATAGAAGATTTGTATCAGAGATTTTGCCTTTACAAGCCAATAAGGAAGCCGCTAGCCTTACCTAAACTTAACAATTACGCTTATAACTAATCATATTTGTAATGTTTCTTGCCTTGGTGTCCTCCAGCTGTATCTGCAGAATTTGTGGCTCAGCGGCAATGGCTTCTGACTGCTGCTTCCTCGCCTCCTCCTCGGAACTCCCAAGCCACTTTAGTAGCTCCGTGCTGGAGTCGTCATAGTTCTTATACTTGCCGACAACATCTGTGAGATTTTCGCCAAGACAGTGGCACTGAAATCAAAGTAATGATGATTTGAGTACAAGATGTTATTTAATTTCCATATCTGAAGGTGTGCAATTTGGTTTTGGTCTTAATTGGGATAGTTCAGTGGACTGATCATTCACAGATTTTGCTGGGGAGACTAAAGCTGCCACCAAGTGGTAGATATATTTCATTACACCCATGATATTTTCCAATCAAATACCTGAGAGTGAAGTGTCTTATATCGACTGGCTGCAGAATCCAGTTTATCTTTGACAACAGAACAGGTTCCTGAAGTATCCACTTGCATCAGGCCAGTTTTACACATTGGGTCAGTGACTCCACATGCTTTGGCCACATCTAGAACCTTCTGGCCCGAAATGGTGATAAAACGAAGGTCGCCCTTGTGAGAGATGACATCCTCCGAAAAGCTCTTCTGTCGTAGGAGTTTATCATTAAGGATTTTTAGTGAACCCGCTGAGGCGCCCAACTGCTCCACCTCGCCCTCAGCCTGCGTTAACCAGTCTTCAAACTCTTTGCAATCATCATTGAACTTCTTTAGCTCCTCCTGGACACACTGCACCTGCTTCATCTGCTGCTCAGCTATGGAGAGGGAGGCGTCGTAGCGCCCTTTCAGTTCCAGAATGTTCTCCTGCAGTTTTTCCTTTTCTTGTGGCAACAGAACATTGGTTTGCTTGTCCAGAAGAGCTTGTGCCGACTGAGTGGCCATGATCAAATCCTGTTGCTGGGAAAGAATCTCCTGATGGCGAGCCTGCACGAGCACAAAAGACATGACGCCAAATTTACATAACATATGTGATATCAATGACATAAAGAAACCGTATTGTGCACTCCCCGCCCAAAGCATAAAAACGACAACTTAAGACTCCAATTTTATCAGATAGTTAGGGATGCAAAATTCTCAAAAATCATACATTTATTGGAATTTACAGCAATTATAACAAGCTTTATTTTGTGTTAAGTTCGTCTGTATAGATTTAAAAACTGCAAATTAGTTCAAATAATCTAAATTTAATCGTTTCATTTGATCCCCGCTTCTTTTTAACGACAGGTTAATTGAGGTGATACTGCCACATTTGAACACACACAGACTACACAGTCAAATATATTATTTTCCTGTTATTGTAATGGGTATGTACACTCGTCCAATCATAATAAAGTTAAGCAAGCAAATTAACTCTTACTTTGAATCAACTGCATGAAGAACACCGAAAGGATTCATATCGGATATTAGCCCAACATACAACTTCCCATAAATATGCCATATTCCCATTAATATTTCAGGCTTTGATTTCCTTGGAACATCTCCGAAATCCCTCTGCTAAACTTCCCGTAGAACTTTAAAATCGTGAATAGTGTAGTTTTGTGTGTATAGCGTCACTTGATGAATTGACGTGGTTGCAGGTGCTGGTGAAGTTAAAAAGGTTCATAGTCAGATATGCCAAATGATGCTGTGGTAAATCAGTGTGTATTAAGTTCAATAATCAAACGTACCTTGACTCGTTCATATTGCTTGTCAACATCCACGCAGGCGTCGCTTTGCCCGTCAAAACCACTTTCACTTCGATGCAAGGTGTTTCCATTCGGGTCACCTTTCTCTCCTTTCCCTAACTTGTCTAATGTTTCCTCTGGCAGGTTTCCATTCTCTTTGCTTATGAGGTCTGTTTCATCAATAGTTTGTCCGTTTTTATCCCCAATGTTTGAGATCCACTGAAGTAGACCTTCTATTTTATTCTTGCTTTCCTCAAGACGCTCAACAGCTGCAGCCTGAATGGACATTAACAAATTGCAATAAAGCAACACAACGGGACAATTGTGTTTACATTCCAGTGCATTTCAGATTTATGAAGGTGATCAAATTTTTGCTGACCTTTTCACTCTCCTGTTTTATTGCAGTGGTAACAACCTTCTCCAAGTCCTTCCTGGACTCCTCAGCTTGCTTTTGGATAAGCTTGGCTTTACTTTTCGCTTCTTCCAACTTGGTCTCAATGTCAGCAATTTGCTCCGCCGTCAGCTTTCCTCGATTTTCCTCCAAAAACTTTTTAGTACCGGTGATGACCTCATTCAATGCAGTGGCATTTGTCAAGGCCTCTTTTTGCAAGGCCTTGAGATCAGACGGACGTAAATCAAGAGAAGGCGTCAGGACATGAAGCTCAGTTCACCCTGACTGATAACAATGAATTGCATTTCCTAAATTCCAAGTAAAGCCAAGACGTTTGTCGTACCTGATGCTCCTGCTGGTACTGCTGCAGGTCTGTAACACACTCCGCATTGTTAGCCTGCTGTTGGTGACCAATCAGACGATTCTCAGTCAACGTGAGAGCGTCGCACACTTCCTCTAACTTGTCTGCAATCTCTTGGTGCCTTTCCAACATGCACTGTAGACAAAAAAAGGCAAGGCCATCTGATTATTAAAAATACCTGCTTAAACAAGACAAAACCATTAAAAATATGCATGAGACGTGTTGACATAAGATCTTGTATGCTGTAAACATGCTGGCCGGTCAGTGCATTGGTCTTCAGAAGAAAATAAGCACAGAGAGAAATTAAACGGAATGAGTAAATGCATGAGATCACTGTGGAAAGAGTCCAGGCATTGTATCGTTTCCAAGGTTAATTGCACAAAGGTCTCTGGAGGCCTGTAGAACACAATCGGCACAGAGGTTAGTGTAAAGCACCAGTCAAGTACCGGAACATGCAATCACACACTGAATCAGACAAATTTTGCTGGACTTTCGAATCATAGTATAATCCACATTCGTTAGTTTCTTGTCAACTACATTCATAAACAAACAAATGCTACATGGAAACAAGTATTTGGGTGGTTTTATGTAAACTATTACCAACTAGAATTTTAGTCTAAGAGCCATGCCAACACAGATGTTACGTCATCTGTGATATTGAGCAAGATATCCATCGGCAGACCTTCTTCTGGACTTCCCTCTCCTTGGTGTCCAGTAGGACAGCTAAGGTACACCTTGTGGCAACAAGTTGCTCCGCGTGGTCCCTGAAGGCTCTCTGAGTGCTGCTGAGGCACTTGAGGAGGCAGCTGCTCTGAGATGGACTCAACAAGTGAGCGTGCTCACTTATAAAACCCTGGATGGCAAATGTGACATCCTCTAATTTGAGTTGAACCACATGATGAAGATGAGTCTCAGCATCCTGGAATAATGAAAAAGAAAGAGTAAGTATCTGTTTTGCTTCCTCCAAAAATGTTTATGTGAATCTTCCTGCCTACAGTGTACAATATAGCATATCACCGTGGATTTCTGGATGCATTAAAAAAAAAAAAAAGGTGGTGTTGTATCAGGGAGGGCATGCTGAATAATAACCGTGCCGAAGAAATCAGGTGAGTGACTTGCTCTGACAACCCATGATCGGACATGTCGAAAGACGTAAAAACATCTACTTTAAATGACTAATAATACTGAAACAAATATTGATGTAAAATCTGATCTGATTAAAACAAAATGTGCCATGTGCATGCAGTCTGTAACTGGAATGATGTTAATTCAAACTACTTTCCGCTATTCAAATGCGAGTTTTGATCCTTGAGAAAATACCTTGTTTTTTTGCATGCAGCTTTTGAGTGCTTCAACATCACACGTGTTGACATCTGCATCTGCCATATTGAGCTCGTTTTGGATGAGGCCCACTAACATATCAAGATCAGCAAGATGTTTTTGGTATGTTGATTCCAAATGTGCCTGAAATCACATCGACAACAAATTTAACAACAACGTCACAATCAGTTTCTTGCACTGCACTTACTACACTTACTTTCCTGTCTTCCATGGCTTGAAACAACGACTGAGTTCTTACTGCACACTCGTGGCAAACTGCAGTAAAATTGTGCTGTAATTCCACATAGGTCGAAGACAGATCTTTACGGATTTGGGTAGGAATGTTCTCATTCGCAGCATTTAAGAGCAGTTTGGCTTTTTCCAAATCTTCAGTCAAAACACCAGCCAGGAAGGAAACCTGGGCCTCCAATGACTGGATAAAAGCAGATTTAAAAAGAGTTCAAATGCATATACTTTCACAAACTACACTATAAGTACACTTGCACAATCTTATGAGATCTGGTACTAAAGTCATATCACAAACGACGCCTTTACGGCGAAACAGTTGCTCGGGTAAATTAATCTAATGCAAACATATGTATTTCTATGTTAATGGCATTCACTCATACAGCTTTTATATCTTACAGGGACTCATTGTGCTTTAACTGGAGGTTCAGTATCTTGCTTAAGGACATCTGACAAGGCTCAGGATTGAACCCAAGTCGCCACCTTCCTTGTCAATAAGAACGGACCAGTAACATATTGTTTAAATAAAAATAAAAAAAAGACAAAATGCCCACTTTTTTTACTGGACAACATGCAAAGTAATCATTATTGTAATTCTTGTATTTGGATCTGACTGTACTGATGTACCTAATGTTGTGACTTCACTGATGTGTCATATCATTCATTTTCTAACCTGGATTTCATTTATTTGCATCTGTAATTCCTCCATGTTGGTGCCAGTTGGTTCCCCAATTGAAAGGTCTTTTCTAACATCATCTAAAACATCAGCGTGATCTTGGAGTCTCCCAACACACTCGAGGTAATCCTGGGTCGAGAAGAGCTGTTGGAAAACAGTAGACGTGCATAAGGTGTTTCAAAGGCAAACAGAAAAGAACTGGGTGCCATTTTTAGCAAAACGTGGTTGATTTACCGAGTTCTTGATCTCCATGATGTCGGCCGAGAGCTTAGGAGACAGTCCTGCCAACAATTCATCCTCTGAGCTATCCTCCTTGATACATTCCAGGGTGGGAGTGTCACTCCCTAGAGTGTGCCTTTCCATCACTTCCTGGACCATTGAGAGGTTTTGGCCTGAGGAAACATTTCTAAGTACCTCCAGAAGCTGCAGTTGTGTAGCTGAAGCATTTGCTTCCTCGTTCTCTTTTCCTGTCGGGAATTCTGGGTTCGGTTCATCTTTTTCCGGCTGTGTGCAAGCGACATCTTCACTATCAGACTGCTTTCCATTTTTTCCAGTTGGAGAGTTCGCCTCATCTTTTACAAATGTGGATTCAGACATTGCATCATCTTTTGAAGATATCAGATATAAGATATCAGAGTCTGCATCTCTTCTAGTTGGAGTCTTCAACTCCTCCTCATTATTTATTTGGGATGCATCACATCCTTGTTCAATTTTTTCAGATGGTGCATCAGAGTCATCTTCATCATTTTCAGGTGGAGCATCAGAGTCATCTTTATTTCTTCCAAGTGGTGCATCAGAAACATGATCATTGTTTTCAGGGGATGCATCAGAGTCCTCTTTATTTTTTCCAAGTGGTGCATCAGAGGCATCATCATCTCTTCGAGACAGCGTTTTGGAGTCCTCGACAACTTTTCCAGTTAGGTCATGAGAACTCTCATCATCCCTCATTGGTGAGGCATTAGACAACTGTTCAGAACCCTCTTCATCTTTTCCAGGTGCGGTATGAGAGTCAACTTCATCTCTTTTGGTTGGAATATGGAACATTTCTTCAATGTTTCCAGTCAGGGTATTAAAGTCTTCATTTTTAACATCAACATCGGACACCACTTCACCTTCTCTGGTTGGAGTAGAATAATTCCCTTGATCGTTCCCAGGTGGGGTATCAGAGCTGTCAGCGTTTTCAGAGTCTTGTTCATTTTGTGTAGTCTGGGTCCTAGTTTTGATACTTCCAGCTGCTGTTACAGACTCCTCTTCATCCTTTGAAAGTGAGACATCTGACCTATCTTTTCGAGATGGGGTATGACACCAATATTCATGGCCTTCAGTTAGGATATCACACTCTTGAACTTGAGTTATGTCAGTATACTCTATTATGTCTTTTATGATTGAGGCATCAGATTCCTTTTCATATTTTATGAGCGTTTTACCTGCAGACTCATTTTTCTCTTCTGTTGGAGTAATAGAATCATCTTGATCTTTTCCAAGTGGGGTAGCAGAGCCTTCTTCATCTTTTTCAGAGTCTAGTTCATTTTTTCTAGTCAGGGTGCTGTACTCCTTTTCAATGCTTTCAGGTAGCATTTCAGATGCTTCATCGTCTTTTAAAAATGACACTTCAGACCCCTGTTTTTGTATTCCAGTTGAGGCATTAGACTCTTCATCATCTTTTATACTTTGAGCATCATAATCATTGTTAGATTTTCTAAATACGGTATGAGAACACACTTTTGCAGTTTGGGTATCGCACTCTTGATCTCTTCTTGTTGTGTTGCGATACTCTGCTTCAAGCGAGGCCTCAGAATCCTTTTCACATTTCACAGGTAAGATATCGGACTCCACTTTTCCAGATTGTGTCAAATAGTTCTCGTGATCTTTTCGGTGCGGGTTATCAGACACATCTTCATCGGAATCTTCTCTATGTGTTCTGTTTTGAGCTATGCAATCCTTTTCATCTTTTGAAGATGGTACTTCAGAGTCCCTTTCTCTTTTATTTGGGGTACAGGATTCCTTGGAAATGTTTCCACTTGAGGTATGAGACCCTTCCTCATCTTTTCTAGTTGTGGCTTCACACCAGTCTTCATCTTTTACAGGTGGGCTTTTTGGTTGTTCTTTACAAGATACGGGTTGGGCATCAGACTTCTCTTGATCTATTTGTGTTGGAGCAACAGAGTTGTCTTTTTGGTTTCCAGAATGTGCGCCAGAGTCTTTTTTGTCTCTTCTAGTCAAGGGATCAGACACCTTTTCCCATTCAACATTTACACGTGAGTCATCAGGCCTCTGTTTATCTTTTGACAGTAAGGCATCAGACACATTTTCATATTTTCTTGTCGGAGCAATACTGTTCTCTTCATGCTTTCCATATGGGGCATCAGAATCTTTTCTATCTCTGCTAATCGGGGTATCAATGTACTCAGTCATTGTATCAGAAACTTCATCTTTTATTATTGAGGCATGAGACCACTTTTCATCTTTTGCTGATGGAGCATCAGAGTTGTCATTAACTCTTCTAGTTGGGGTAGATGACTGACTGTTTCCAGTTGGAGCATTACAACCCTCTTCTGCCTTTCCGGTTTGTGTGTGAGAATCTGCTTTACCTTTTTTAGTTAGGCTATCATATTCTTTAACCTTTACAGTTGTGCAATTAGATCGCTCTTCATCTTTTATTATTGAGGCAGACTCATTTCTATAGTTCACAGGTAGAGCATCAAACTCTTCGATCTCATCTGTTTCATCTGGAGATGAACCATCACAGTATTCTTTATCGCTTCCAGTTCGGTGAGCAGAGTTGGTCTTTCCAATTGTGTCATTACATCCTTCTTGATCTTTTATGAGCAAGGCATCAGATCCCTCTTCCTCTTTCTGAAGTGGGGCAAAAGACCACTCTTCATCTTTTACAGGTGGCGTACAAGAACTACATTCATTTTTTATAAGTGAGACCTGGGACCCATCTTCATCTCTTGTCGTTGGAGAATCAGACACTTCTTCATGTTTCCTAATTGTATGAAAACAGTTGCCTTCATTTTTTCCACATGGGTCGTGTCTGGGAAATCTTCTAGTTGGGTCATTTGACCCATTTTTATCTTTCATTAGTGAGACATCAGAACCCTGTTCATCTTTTTGTTGCTGGGTACTGAGGTCTTCTTCAAATCTTATAGCTAGGATAGTGAACTTCTCGTCATCTTTTTCTGTTTTAGAATTAGACGACTCTTCATTTCTCTCAGTTGTGGACTTTGATTCTCCAACCTCTTTTCTGGTTGGTACATGATCATTTCCAATTACTTCATCTTTTACAGTCAGAAAACAAGGCTGCATTTTATGAGCTTTTCCATCTTGGTGTTGTCCGGTTTTGTTCAAAATGTGTCCATTTTCCCCAACTAAACTGTTAAATTCTTGCTTCACTTTTTTATCCAAGCCATCAGCCCTCTCTTCATCTTTGACTGGTGGAGCATCAGAATATTTTTTATCTTTTGTGGTTGGTATTTCAAACTCCTCTTCAACCTTTCCAGTTGAGTCATGAGACCCCTCTCCATGTTTTGTTACTGGCGCAACAAAACCTTTTCCATCAATTTTAGCAAAGGTATTGCACTCATTTTCAGTGTTTCCAGTTACAGTATCAAATCTATCGTCATGTTTTACAAGCGAGTCAACAGTCTCGTTTTCATCTTTTCCAGGCAGATCCATCGACATATCTTTATATTTTTTTGTTTGAGTATCAATGTTTTCTTCATCTTCCACTGTTGGAGCATCATCATCAACATCCTGTTTTTTAGGCGGGTGCCAAGACCACTCTTCATCATCTCCAGCTGGCACACTAGGGTACTCTTTATTTTGAGAAAAAGAGTTCTCTTCATCTTTTAGAGGTGGCACATCACACCACTCTTCATCACTTCTCGTTAGGTTGTTAGATGCAATTTCA
>CAAKHF010024011.1:0-68027 GCA_901007745.1 Hippocampus kuda | reverse complement strand
TCTGCCGATGTTTTATTTCTCTGAAGCTCACGTTCAAGCTGCATTATTGTAGATTCTTTGTTTTTTCTTTCTCTGCTCTCTTTAGTTAATTCCTCTTTTACCTTCTGCAGAGATGAGCTCAACTCTGAAACTTTAGCATTCAAGTTTTCGACATTTTTCTCTGCAGCTTTTTTCTCCATCTGAAGAGCAAGTATCTCCTGCTTTAAATTCCCTGTCATTTTGTCTGAGCTCCTTGCTGGTCCCTTGACTATATGCTCATATTTACAAAGCTCATCTTCCAATGCTTTCACTTTGCTGATATGTTTGTTTATCACAGAAGATCCCTTCTGAATTTCTGCATTTTTGTTTTTCAACATTGTGTGCAAATCGTCAATCTCAGCACTCTGCATGTGGACCTTCTGCTCCGCTAGCTCCTTCGCAGCTAATGCAGACTTAAGATCAGATTTCAGCGCTGTTATTTCTCTCTGGTAGTTTACGACATTGCAGCTGTACGTGCAGTTTTGTTCATTTAAGGTCTTCACATGCTCATTATGGTCCTGCAGTTTTACTTGAAGCTCATGGGAGTTCTGGGATTTCGCATTGAGCTCAGCCTCAATAATTCGGACCTGTGATTGAGCGGCTTCAACCTGAGACTTAAGAATTTCAATTTGTTGATCTTTTCTGTCTACTTCGATCAGCGCTTGGTCGTGTTTCTCCCTTGTATTCTTCAAAGTATTTTCCAAGTCAGCATTTAACTGCTTTGACTCATCAGCTTTCTTCTGCAACTGTGAAGCCACAAATTCACAATTCTGAATTCCTGCCTCAAGACTTTTACATTTGAACAGACACTCCTGCTCAGATCTCTTCATTACTGCAACTTCCTCTTTGGCCTCTTGAAGCTGCTCTTTCCAGCTCTGAATTTCACTTTTCAGAGACTTCATCTTTTGCTCTAAATGGGATCGGTCTTTTTCCAAAGACTCAGTATGGAGCTGAAGAGCTCTCAGATCACTTTCGGATGACATGTTTTCTCTTCTAAGCTCAGTACATTTAAACTTCAGTTGATTTATTACCACCTGCTTAGAAGCAATGTCTTCCTCTAAACTGCTAATCTTTTGAATGTTATCCTGATCCATGGAGCTCCTTCTGTGAATTTCTCCTTGAGTAATCTTCAGCTGCTCTTTGAGACCTTCAACTTCGGTATTTTGGAAGAGAGCATTTTGCTCCAGTGAGGATTTTGCCCTGTGAAGAGACCTGACTTCCTCTTGCAGTTCAGAGATGGTTCTCTGCAAGGTTAGTGTCTCCTGGTGAAGATCTTCTAATTTCTGTCTAAGGCTGCACCTCTCTGCTTCCATGTCCAGTTGAAGCTTCTTGAGTCGGTTATCTCTGTCATCCAATAGCTTCTTATAACTCTGCGCTTTTTCTTCAGACATTTCTGCTCGTTTCTGGACCAAGACTAACTCATCATATTTCTGCTGTAAATCTTCTTTTAATCTTTGATATTCTACAACTACATTTGATTGGGACTCGCTGGAATAACTGTCTAATGGTAAAAACAGCTGAGCTTGGACTTCACTTTGAACATTTTCCTTTTTAATTTCCTCCACTATTATTTTTCTCTGAAATGTGGGGCTCTGGCTCATGAGAACTTGGTTTTCTTTGACAAGGTCCTCCAGTTTCCTTTGAGCATTGGACCATTTAGCCTCTGCCTGCTCAGCTAACAGTTTAGAATGACTTAGTTCTTGCTCACTAGCAGCTTTGTCAGCCATCACTCTCTCCAATTTGGCCTGATATTCTCGAACATCATGCTCAAGCTGCGATTTCTGAAACGTCAGATCATCATTCATCCGCTGTTGTGTTTTTAGTTCTCCTTCCATCCTTTGCAAGTGTGCTTGTCTTTCAACCAGCAAGGTCTCTTGTTCACGCACCAGAAGATTAAGTTGGCTAAGTTTTATATCCCCTGCAGCTTTTTGGAGTTCCATGTTCTCTGTCCTTTTTGTATTCTCTGCTCTTTCAAAAGCCATTTTGTTCTAAAATGCAAAACAATCAGTTATCATCATGATACATATGATGCTGATTACCTTCTCCCATTTGACCAGAGTGCGGAAGCAAGCTCATGCAATAACCTGGAATTCCATCATCACCCAAACAATCATTTCTGATAATTCACCACAGATATCACCATGATTTACTCATGTAACAACTCTATGAAGCGCTTTTACTCTCCCATAAGGTCAAAAGTAAAGATCCTTAAAACTCCAGCTCCTTCCTAAAAATGCAGTTACCAGCATGACCACAATGCATCACCATGTTACTAACACATAGTAACATGAAAGCCTTTGTATAAGCCAACAACCAGGTAAACCATTGAAGAAAGAGCGAAGGGAGAAAACATTTTTAACAAGAACAGTTTGAACAGGGTAATGAGACACCATAAGCGCATGCAAATATGAGAAGGGCTTCATAGCATTCACATCAGCCGAAACGTCTCCTCTGCTGTAATGTATGAAAAAAAAAAAAATGACAGTCTCACCTCCTCGTCTTCTGCTCTCTTCAGGGTTTCACTTGCAAATTTCACATACTGCGTCATGAGGGTCACAAGAGCCGTGTAACGGGTGCGAAGATCCATAAACTGGTTAAAAAATATATACATACACAAAATATTGATGAGACAGAAAGATACTGCATGTATTTAAATTAGTTTTAAAAAAAAAGAGGTTACCTCCTGCTGGATGGCATCTGAAGAGCTTTGCATCTTGCGTTTCTTGAGAGGAGATTTGTGTTGGGAATCAACCATTGCTCTGAAGGTCATCAGCTGGAGCTCATAATCCTAAAAAGAGGTTTCGGGTGAGGCCACAAAATTCTATCCTTTCTTGACATGTCAGAAAAAAAAAAAAACATTGTGCGGTAAGGGGAAAATGGTGAAGCGATGAGTTTAGAATGAATTACCTTTATGGCAGATGAGCACTGTTCGGAGTACTTCTGACATTCATCAATCTGGTTCTGCTTTTGTTCAATTTCAGCAACAAGAACCTGAAAAATAAAACATATACATACACACATTTTATATATATATATATATATATATATATATATATATATATATATATATATATATATATATATATATATATATATATATATATATATATATATATATATATATATATATATATATATATATTAAAAATGAGAGGAGAGAGAGATATACACACACACACACTGCATAGAAAATGTAGGCAGTTAAGTTAGCCATTGTCCTACCTTCTGTTTGTTCAACAGTTCAGCGAGAGCCTTGCTATCTTCTGGTTTATTTTCTTGGGCCTTGATCTGTTCTTCCTCAACTTCTTGAACCCATTCATCAAGACTACTGTAGGAGTCTTTGTAAAGCTTCAGACATTTGCTGTTACCATCCAGATCCCTCAGCCTGAAAAAAAAAAAAACATTGAAAATCTTAATGTGCAATCCATGAAAAGAGAATGTGGGGATGTCCATTTTTTTCCATTGAAATGTATGAACTCCGGTTTCCAGGCTAGCATTGTATTGAAATGGAGTTGTGTCATAGAAGAAGCCATGCCATGTTTATCTTCTTCAGTCTGCAAACTATTTGAGACTGCGTTAACAACTCAGGAGCATCATTTGATCAATTCATTGATTTAGATGCCCTTTAGCTCTAAAGTGTCGTTTCCAAACTACACTTTTACCTGTTATCTATTTGGGAATGAATGTTGCGCCATCTCTCATTCAGTTGATCGGCTTTCTCCTTGTGCCAGTCCAGGTCAAAGTTACGCTCGTTATGGGCCTTAAACATGCGATCACTGATGAGTCGGGCTTTGTGCAGTTCATCCTCCATATTGTGGAACACTTCCTGCTTTTCATCAATCTCTGTCCGCCATTGCTACAATGAGAGGGAAGAATATTTACTCAAAATGGGTAACAACATCCTAATGTTTTCGAGGTCAAAAATATGCACCACCTTGAGTATGGAAATGACTGTTTCAATCGAGTGAAGGTCAGAGTTGATCGCATCTTCCTCATAGAGTTTGGATTCGTAGGCCTTCACCAACGCCTCTGCACTCTGGCTATGCTTCACCACCAAACTCACAGTCTTCAACCTGCCACACATGTGAAATACGACATGAACATTTATGTCTGAATGCCCCAAAGCTTAACTGTGTGTTGCGTGATGATGAATTCACACTCACTTGTCCATGTAAATAGAAGACATGGAGTGCACATCGCTCATGATCTGAACCACAACGCTGAGTTCGGAGGAGAGAGTCGGTGCCGATGGAAAGCCAACAGCTTGTCGGAGGAACACCTCACACTTCTCCTTCAAGTTATCCAGGTCTTCCTTACATTTATTCAGCTCTTCCATCTTCTTCTGCAAAGGGAAAAATCATGATTACAAACAAATAACTTAATAAAATGTTCCACAACAAATCAGACACGGACTTCCTGATCAGTGATGCGCTGCAGACTCGGATACACGTCGTCTCTGTCCAGAGGCGTGCGGATTTGCCGGATCAGTTGCTCTTCGCGGGCCTCCAGATGCATCCTCAAGTTGCGTATTTCCGAGATGTAATGATTGTACATAGACTCCTCGTGTTCCTCTGTTCAACAAAAACAAACCGACAGAACTCATTTGTATCACAATGTTCAAGAGTTGAGCTTTGAAATTCCAGAAATTTCCTGCTGCGCAAGCCTTGCCTCTCTCTGCGGATTTGAGGAGTTCTTGGTAGTATTCTTTGCAGCCTGCAACGTCTCTCTCCAGCTGGGCACAGTCCGCCACGGTGAACACCTCCGATTCTTCACAGTCTTCCAGGAACTCATCAAAATGAGACTGAAGGTTGCTCAAAACTTGCTGATGCTCACCTGGTAGCATTGTTTTAAACTGCAACAGCGAAAGAAAACACGTGAAGAATTTCATCTGACATGTGAATGAGATGATGATCAGCTCGTAAAGAACATACAGTGGCTACATTCCAGTGACGGATGGCGCGTATATCGGTCATGAGACAATGCCAAGACACCACGCTCTTCATGTTGATGTGGGAGCGATGCCAAAGTGAAAGGACATTCTGGTATAACTCTTCCGTTCTGGAAGAAAATAACAGGTTACGATCATATCAACACGTCATACGCTACAATTGTCGGGAAGCATCTTACTTTAAAGCCATATCCACAGCCTCTTTGTTGGGCGGGGGCACGGTGAAACAGACAGACGGCACCATGGCCTCATTGCCTGCAGGGTTGATGACTTTCCACTTGGCCCGATGAGCGTTGTTGGCCAGCACGCACTCATCATCTTTATAAATGGTTATCTGAAACAAATTGACACAAAATTACATTTTGACGGTCAAACCTGGTGGGCAACAGCATTGGTAAAATGGCTAATTCAACAATCGGGGAGTTCTTAATTGATAGTAACGCGTTTTTAGACCATTGACTGATGAGATTGGTGTGCAAGAAGATTTTGTACCTCAATCTGTCGATAATCACAGATGGCTTTGACGGGGATGGAAGATCGAAGAGTGCTGTCAGGGTTCCTGGGCTTGAGTTGCACAATGTTCTTGGCCCGACCCATCAGCCCGGCTACAGTGTTGCGGTATTGAAGAAGCTGCTCTTTCTCTTCCTAAAAAGACACAACCGCCAGGCAATGTTGTCGCTTTTGGCTTTTAAACGTGTCTCTGTAGGTCATGCATGCCTTGCATGCTCATGCACGTTTACCATGGATTCCTGAATGAGATCCTCCAGTCTGTGCAAGCTGCTGTTCCGGTCGCAGCTGTACTTTCTCTGAATGGCGTCTTGCAAATTCCTCAGGAACTCCATGGATTCTTTGGCGTCGCTGAAAAACTGCACAAAGGGCATCGCAAAAGAGCGGTGAGCGGCAGCCACGTGAAGCGGATGTCGTGACTTGAACGGACGACACACCTCAAAATAAATAGCGTTCTCCTTTAGATGCTGTTCCACACACGAGCACAACTGCAGGATCCAACTCCATTGTGTTTGCATGGCGGCTTTGTATGCCTGAAAGCAGCCGGCCATATTAAAGAAATCTGACAAAAATATCCAAGTATGAAAAGTCTCCATTGAATTTTAAAAATAGCACGCAGGGTGGAGACAATCATGCGGTCATAAAAGCTTGGCTTACTTCAATAGATAACCTCGCTGGGTGACTCTTAAAAAGAAGACGCTCTGCGCAGTCTTGCACAGACTTGATCACTTCGTCCTTTTCATCAAGCTCCTTCATCAGATCCTGTTTGGACACATGAAAGGATTTATGACTTAGAGCAATAACAAAGGACCTGTCACTGCATTCCCTGCACAAACTAACATGAATTCACCGGGATGCATTCATGTATGGGTGTCGAAATGAGTCAAACTCACAGCATGGTAGTCTCTTTTCTTGGATACGTTGCTGTTGCGATCGCTCCAGTCAAACGCGACCTCCTCTTCCTCCTTCTCATTGAGCCAGATGAGCTCACGTGTTGCCTGCGACACAAAGTCGTGCAGGCTCTCCAGGTGGCTTTGTCGCTCCTTTGAACACCTCTGACAAGCACACACATCAGAAATTCAATTCGGAGAGGAAGTGAAGCTTGAAAAGATTCCGACTGCTCTCAAGATGCGGCTTACCACTAGCTTGTCATATTGCTTCTCGAGACTGCTTAATTTTTCAGAGTAGGTGAGTTTCAAGGGTAGATTCATCTGACTCTGCAGGGAATAAAATGAATTACTTTTCCGACAGATGAAACCTGTTGCTCATTCGTCACGCGGGATTGCTCTACCTCACTCAGTTTGGC
The DNA here is from genome assembly GCA_901007745.1 of Hippocampus kuda. NCBI lineage: Eukaryota > Metazoa > Chordata > Actinopteri > Syngnathiformes > Syngnathidae > Hippocampus > Hippocampus kuda. The sequence goes on along the minus strand of CAAKHF010024011.1, from coordinate 61,248 downwards.
CTCTTTCAGGCTCATTTGAAATTCTTCAATAGCTCTGTGCACGGCTTTGTGGTTATCGATATGCGCTGCCACGCTTGGCATGTCAGATCCCCACTCCGAGCGATCCAACTGCAACTGAAATAAAATATACACACAAACACATTCAGTTTCTGAGTTTATACCTTGATGAAATGCACGAGAGACGAGCTCAAAGCCTCAATGGCTCACCTGCATGTCCTCCACCCATTTCAACAGGTCGTCGATGTATTTCATGTTCACCTCTTCTTCCGTCAAGCTGGGGTCGGCCAATGAGGATTTCATTAAGGGCTTGGGGATGTGCACGAGTGTCATTTGCCCGAGGTCGCCCGACTCCATACTGCCAGCACTGCTCACGTAGGTTTGCTCTGAAGCAGACTGCAGCCCAGGGGTCAAGGACGACGAAAGGCTCGAGGTGAACGTGGAGGTATCGAACCCTCCCTCGGATGGCATTAGGCTGATGTTCTGGGAAAAGCCAGAATTCAGGCTCTGTGTAATGCCTGAGATCATCCTTTTGGTCTGCTCTGTGGTTAAGGTGCGGCCTTTGCTGTACAAAGAGGCATACTGCGCTCTCAGGGATAGAAGATCATCTCGTAGGTTCGATACCCTGGGTTGCAACATGGGGTGAAATCAATATTTGTCCAGCATTGTTGTACGCTTAAGATGGAAGTCATAAATTTGATTTTTACCTTCGAACTAGTTGATCCGTGAATGGAAATTTCCCATCGAGAAGAACTTGGATATCCACGACTTGTTGTCTCAGGATGCTCTCGCACTCCAAAAGGTAGCTGGCGATCTCGGCTTCGTTTAGGAATTGGATGCCGGATTGAAGGCGTTTAACATCCTGAGGAAATAAAACAAAGGAGAAGTACTGCATTTGCAATTACCATTCATGAAAAGCAACAAGTCGAACAGCTGAATGGCGGGTTCTCATTTGCTTTTGACTGATTCCCACCAACGGTGGTTAATATCAACATCCACCTCCCTCACTCGCCCACTGAATTCATGATATTCTTTACTTGCTCAAACTAGAAAAAATGTGTCACTTGCGATTAAGATTTTTCCCCTCCCTGATGATGTCTATCAGTTTATCAATCAGGATTGTTTTTGCTTTCATTTCTTGCAATTGCCCCACTTTTAGGCCAATATCATTTACTTATTGTGCTTCCAGCATTTAAGAAATAGATACATGCTCGGAAATGTATTTAGTTTTCTATAATCACATGAATCAAGAAAAAAGTAGAAATGATAGATTCCACTACAAAACTTACAGATTGCAGGGAATGTCTTGCCAGCGCCAACTTGTCCTCGCCGTGAACACAGTCTCGCTGAACCCTGCTGGCAACCTGCTGCAGTGTCTCAAGCCTAAAAAAAAAACAAAGCAATGACTTTATGTGTTACTCTGTAGAGGAAAACAAAATTCAAGCGTGCATTCGAGACCGAGCAGGTAACCCACCTGGATCCATAGACGATGTTGTTGTTAAGAACACAAGAACTATTCATTAGGAAAGGTTCCGATCTAGTTCTAATGAAGCTATTGTCACTGGAACCATAGCTGTTGAAACTACTGTTGCTAGCAGATGAGACCCTGCTTAGGAACGCCATCTTTTCTATCGACCGCCACTTCCTTGTCCACTTTATTCTACTATTCTCTCGTGGTCCATTGTTTGGATCTCAGCCTCTAAAAATTCCCCAAACAGATGGAAGGGATGACAACTTGCTCACATTTATAGCGTCAAGGTTGGGTAGGGTGGGTGTGATGTGTGAGGCCAAACCCACCCTGAAATAATATTTTGTCCTGAGGGGGAACCAAAATCACATAGCAAGTTGAGACAGTGCTCCTTTATGAAAGCTGCCGAAGGGATGTAATAGCTGTCTCTGACAGTTTTCCAAACACACCCTTCCTTTAATGCTGCTAATGTGGAGTGTTTAAAAACCAACTACGAAGGCAGGGGTGGGTATGTCGATTTGTACAAACTATTGTCAGTTGAATTTCAAAAATTGAATTCAATTCAATTTTCACTCTTCACTATGATCCAATGTATCCATAATATTGTGGGATTGTGCTAATCATGTTTTCCTTGGTATGCTCTGAAAGGTAATTTAACAAGCGTTGCATATAAAAAAAAGTTCTTAGTGTAACTAAATGTAGTTCGACACCACTGCGTATAAACCACTGCCACAATAATAAATGGAAATGTTTATATAGTATGTATTGATTATTATTTTATTTAATTAGTCGGTGCATGTGTTCCTAAATTGAAGACCATTGAGACCAATTCACAACTTTAAGATGATGATGATAAAAGAGCAATTAGGCCAAGTCTTAAATGCAGTAATCCCTGTTATTACTGGTAAGTATGTTAAGAAAAGCAAATCATTTGCATGTCACATGAAATAACAGCTATGTACAACTGTTAATGTAAAAAAGAAGAGTCAAGTCATAATCACCGAGTGAACATGCCATAAAAAAAAAAAAAAAAAAAGAATTCATTTGACTGACATGTTCGTAGAGTCACATACCTTTCGATCTCAGGCCTCAGGCTCTTTTCTCTTTCCAGCATGGCAACAATCAATTTGCCCCACTCTTTCTCCACATCATTTGGGTGATGACCGGGTGGTAAATGTATCCGTCCAAATTCGATCCACACCTGGCAAATCACATCAACGTGACATATTGTGATAACAGAGATGTGTTTTTGAAACGACGTGCCCAAAGATGATAATTTGACATGTGCATACCTCAAGCATTTTATAAAAATCTTTGATTTTTGTCTTCTCGTTTTCCTTCAGTGGGATCTCATGTTCTTTGAATTGCAGGTATTGTGTGTAAAGTGCCTGTGGAGAAATTGTCAATCAAACCTAAGAGCTTTCATACAAAATAAAGATGCTGCGAGTTACACATGACTGTAGTTTCATACCTTGAGTTCAGCAGGATTGTTGGGGAATGATCTATCGGACATTACGGCCACATTATGTTTGATCCACTGACTGAGGTATTTGATCATGTTCTGGTACTCCACCCATTTGATGTCAATGTCCTGTTAAGAGGATAAAGATTTGCATCAGCCTGTGCATAAACAAGGGTGTGCGCCGCTGGGTAGTGCCATCAATTTACATTGGGGCTAATTCCTTCTCCACCCTCAGGTACTCGAGGGAAGGCATCGTACAGTGTCGAGACGTATGTGATGACTGACTTTTCATCGGGAGACTGAACATCGACATCTAGTAAGAGAGGCAAAAACAAATTGAGTCACAAGAAGTGGAGTCATTGTCGGTCGAGCTACAGATTATGACAACTTGAGTAGAAATTGAATGGATGATTAAACCAGTGCACCAAACGCAGCGTGTGCGGATCACACCTTCTGGGTCGAGTAATCTGGCCACCCCGAGTTGCTCAGCCACACCGAACGCAGCCTCTAAATTGGATCGGTTGGTCTGCGTGGACACCCGGCTCATGTCAACTAAGTCGGGTCTGGAAAAAGGCACAAAATAGACATTCATGAAAGAGTCTGGAAGAGAAATGAACTAGTTTCTGTAATGTGTTATATGTGTTTCTGTAGTTATATGTAATTAGGCACACATGATCATTAACGCTCTCCTCTTTCATCCATGGAATAAATTTATTTTACAAATGACTCCTTTGAGTACATGTGGCAGCATAGTGAAGGAATGGTGAACACGTTTTGGTTCCAATCTCGGTCATGGCCTTTCTGTGTGGTGTTTGCATGTTTTCCTATTTCTTTGATACTTTTTCTCCAGACACTACGTCTTTATCCTACATTTCAAAAACATGGCTGTCGGGTTAATTGAAGATGCTTAATTGTCCTTTTTTGTGTAATATAAAATGCATTAGCCTTGCATGACACCATGTTCTCGGTACTAAGTAGGATTTTGTGGGTTGTACTTGAATAAACATTGTTGTTACTTTTATGGAAACAAATATGTACAACAAACACAGGGTTCAAATTCTAACTTTAACTTTGTGAGGAGTCTCCAAGTGAAGGAACTGGCACGCATGCACACAAAAGCAATACAAAAGAGCGCACAAAAGACAATTTAAAAAGTTAAAACGTCCGCCTTACTGCAGATAGATATTGTAAGACCAAGGTCACATGACGCATCCCAAATGACTGTTGTACAAAATAATAATTTTATTATTAAATGGAAAACTTTTACGATAACATTTAAGGTGTAAAATAGGTTGATACATACGCAGCAATTGTATAACGCTTTGGGGATTGGGGCGCTTTTGAGAGGGGCCCCACACCACAAACAAGCAACTGGTCGTTTTTATCGAATCACCTTACACCATATGGTATGTAAAAAAATAGAAGATTTCTGTGACAAAAAATAAAATAAAAACACAACATCATCTCATAGCTTCTGTGCCATATTTGTGAAATGTGTTTTGTGAGGGTTACTGGTAACTGTTTCGGAAAGCATCGGTGTGCGACTTTGCACATATCACTTGGAGCTTTCGATGAACATTAGGAAGTGCATCATTTTTCATGAGTTCCTACGACATTGTTTCAAAACCTCACATGTATGCAAATAAGAGTGTGCCTCTACCTGTATTTATGTATGATGGCGTTAAAGAGCCTCCCATCCCTCCAGGACGTCGTAAAATTGTCACATCTAACGCCGACGTAGCCGTCTGTTATCTGCTTGGACCAGAGCAGCAGCCTCTCTTTGGCCGTCATGTCCTGTGACTCACCTGTGACGTGAATCTCTGAGATCTGGAGCAGAAGAAAAATGACACAATTGATTCAAAACATGCATCGATGCATGGTCATGTTATTCAAGTTGCAGCGAAGCATCAAATAAAGAGGTTTTCCCCACTGCGATATTGAAAAGTCAACATTAACTGTAAGAGCAACATCTGCAGCAGCAGCGGCTGATAGGATTATGTAATAAATTACCCAATAAAGCACTGAAACCTGTGATAATCTCTGACAGTTTGACATCACCTCACCTCACACATCTACAGCACAGTGGGCAGGTAAAAGGCAAAAGACAATTTATTAATGCTGTCGAATGTCGGCTGACACACGCAAAACACAAGACCAAGACTTTGGAAACACTTGCTCCATATTCTTTCTTTTGCAGGCAAAGCAAATGATTTTGAAAAAAGTAAATAAATACAGTAAATAAATAATCAATCGACTTTTTTTTAAAAACTTACAATTCTTTCCAATAATATGAACTAAGGTATCTCTTCTAAATGAGCTCCAAAATAGTGCAGAGCTAACAACAAAGAGAATAAAACAAAAATGAAAGCATTAAGAAATTGTACACCCTTAGTTTGAATAGAGAAGATTCTGTTATAAGAAAGACGATTAGTACTCAACAATGTTTTGACGACAACTATTGTAAATACTTTGGTGTATTTGTTTGTTGGGACATTCGGCTTCTAACAGGTTAAAAGAAAGTTGGTCTTGATGGCATGGCTGTGTGCATGATATGAATATGAATATGATAATAGAACATCGGCAAATGATTTTTTTAAATTTAATGTTCTCATGTCCACAGGCCCTGTACTTAAAATAGCAATTAATAACAGCTTGATCGGTTTACCTCTCGCTGGCTCGTCATACATTTAGCACCTTCAATGTGACCAGAGCAGGTCCGCCGCCTGGTCCTCCTGTGTGGCTGAGAGTCCCAAATAATCCTTGTGAATATTTCCTCACTCCCAGAGCCATCCTTGCCCCTCAAAGTCTGTAACACATGCTCCACTGCTCCAAAACTAACAGCCCTCCGGAGTTGGCACCTGAGTAGCTTCTTCACAAGCAGACCACTCTTAGATGGGATACCTCCAGAGGAGATACAATGAAGCTTCTGATCTTCGGCAGACCTGACGCCCCCACCACTTGGACAGGTGCTTCCAACCGTGCTAGTTAAGGTCTTACCAAGGATTTCTTTGGAGGCATGAACGGAACCAGATGCACAAGCTTCTCGTTGCCACTGGACAAGGGGACTGAGGATGTGATTTTCACTGCTTAGATGTTTCTCCACCGCTGAAGGTTTTTCCAGGATGTCATTTCCTTGTATGTCACTCACAGAAAGATCTTTGTCCGATTTCACGGGATCAGTAGATCTGTGCTTGTTTCTGCTAAAGTAGCGACCACCTTTGATCTCCTTGGATCCATGGCTGAGTGGAGCTTTTTTGGGGTCAAGGTAATATTCCTCCTTTGGACCCCGCACACAGCCACAGGTATTCCCCATAATACTGCAGTCGTTTCCAGAATTGAAATCCCAGTGGGTTGTTATCAAGCAAAGAATCCGGCTCGATCGCGTCTATTCCACTGACAGGAAGGCATTGAGTTTCCTTTCATTGACTCGGAGAACTGGTCAGGTGCTCTTTCTCTCTCTCGCTCTGTCTGTCTTGCTCACTCGTGTGACAGCGGAATCCATTGTGACCTTTGAAACACTTCCGTGGCTATACCAATCGAGTACAAACATCATAAACGCACACGCAGCTGTGACCCACGTGTTTGCTGCTCTCAGCTGAGCAAGTACAAAAACTTGTGCACAGACCAGTTTGGGGTTGGTCGATCGACTCTTATTGACGCAGCGAGTGAAATGAAAATCGCAGGTGCCTGCTGTGTTTCCCGATATTTGTGTGTGCAATGAGGTTATGTTAGCCTCAGGGAAAATTTTGGCTCAGCAAGTTGGCCCGCTGTGACCCAGACAGAGTTGCAGTCTGATGTCAGACATTGCGGGTCGACATAAGCATCGCTGGCAAATCCAAGAGAGCTTTGGCTTTTGTCTTTTAATCAAGACACATACAATGGCACAGTCGGGAGGCGGCTTTCACACCCAGTGGTTAAAACAAACTCTCATGTGAACAAAGCAACAGCGTGACCCAGACCAGGAAGTGATTTGCCATATCAGACCATTACAACATAAGTACACCACTGGTATTAGAAGAACACAAATAAGGAATATATTCCATTCGCCGTGAAAATACACAGTGAACATTTTGCAACTATGCAGCTTGACTAAAAAGAACTGATTGCAGATATCTGAACACAAATGTCAATAGGTCAAAGTCAACAGCCAGCACGCTTCAAACTGAAGTGTACTTGTAAGCGGGCACTTCATAAAAATTCATTCTTTCCCCCGGGGTGTATTTTTATGTTTTTCTAAGAATCCAGACTTTCAATCCCAGGTACGAATGTCTTTTATGTTCTTTGCATGTGTGTGGGGCGGTGGGAAGGCGGGATGGGGGTGGGGCTAAAGGAGGACATGAAAATAGTTGCATTATTAAGGAGACCAACAAATTCTAATGTCGGGTTTCCCAAACATTTTCAGGTTTTCTGCATTCTACACTGACAACGAACTAAAATACAATATTATACACCCATTATAAAGTATAGTGTATGAAAAATGACAATCAAAAATCTGTTTTCCAAGAAATTGTGGATACATTATTCCTATTCAATTATCAATTCAACAGCCGAGGGAGCTGACACCATTTTAATTTATACCAAATAAAAATTGATTCGTGGCTCATGTTAGGAAATTCCAATAAGCAATCAAAAAAAAATCATCTAAAACTTTGGAAAACACACACCAGAGCAAACACACTGGCACACTGGCAATAGCAGAAAAGCACATTGTCCGGTATGCATCCATTGCAAAACCACAGTCCAGGTTGTTCAATGTGACGTGATGAGCACGCCGCATGGCCACTTTGTGTAATTGAATCTGATCTGTGGACACTTAGTCACACATAAGATGACACTGTATGTATTACCTTTGCAAAGATTCAGTAGTCCAAATGAGTATAGACCTTCACTAGCCTGGCAGTACACAGTGTTCATTAACGTTCAGAGAAAAGTCGCCACAAGCAATGAGAAAAGCATAAAGAGTATGCCTCCAAAATTAAATAGGGATGTGTCAGCCAAAGCCAGTCAAAATAACAGTACTATAATATTGTCAATCTTATGTAAGTAGTGATTTTATAAGAAAGCCAAGGGTGGATGTTAGTCGAATATGATTCATTGCTTTCTCCTGACACGCCTGGGAATCAAGAAGGAACAGGCCTCTTGCTGCAGGATGGAGTGCTGGAGGGCTTGCGTGAGACTCAGTGTTGGCATCACAGACGCTACCTGTCAATGTGCTGAGGTTTCTAAGTCAAATTGTCTCTGTGGTTCTTCCCAGGCACTCTTGTTTTAAATCTAGGTGTCCTCATCATAATGTTGTCGAATATCGCACAGAAACATATTAGAAAAAGCAAAACAATGCAGGAGCCACGAGACGTGAAAATTAAATGGCTTCACAATGTTTGTAAAGAGGCGGTGAGAATGTTTTTGAGCTTACATAAATGTATATCTCTTGTGCACTTGGCAAGGTGATTATGGCCACAAAAGCAACACAACCACGTTGGACATGTTGCTGTTATGAAAACACTCCTTTTAAAAATGGTTGATTTTATTTTTATTTTTTGTCACGGTTCCAGGAGGACTGAGTAATGAGTCAAGTTATTTATTATTATATTAAAACACCTGGATTCCTGGTAAGTGCAGCCACATATTAACTCTCTGCTCAGAAAATTCATGCAGGAACATGAGCTCATCTCAGAGGACTCCAATCCAATTTGGAGTGGTACCAAAATACAAATGCTTGGATATGCACAGGTACGAATGTTGAACTCTCTTGAAAATAGCGTTGCTTTACGTAATACTCTTTGACATCATCTCATCATGACCTCATAGTACTACGTATTGCAACTCACATCTTGAGTTATGCATAGAAATTGAGTAGGATAATGACAACGTTGGTAAGGAACAATCTGATCACAAAAAAAAACAACAACAAAAAAAACAATGAACAAGCCATACGATGATCACACTGACCTGAAAGTGCAGTATTATGGTCCAGATCAATCCCAAAGTCAGTTTGGGATTGCCGTCTGTGATGTCATCATTTCTGATATTTACAAGTTTGACCTAGAAATGAAAAGAAACATTATGTAAATATCCATATAAGGCAGATTTATATAATGCAAACGATTACCTTTTTGTGTGTTTCATTTTTTAATGTGGATCTCGAGGTAACAATTTGAGCACATTTTTCCGTTTGTCCACAAGGTGGCACAATTGTTATGGATGCAAGAAAACACGCTACAGTACTGTACTCTAATAAAAGGGCTGCTGACTGAAGCATCAGACAGAAAGCACAATTATGGTCGAATAACGCCGCAATCCATATATATTCATTCATCCATTCCAATCAATAAAGACGTTTACAGGTTGACAAAAATTTAGAATGAATGTGGACCGTGGACGAAACAATAGAACGTCTCCACTGTGCACATCTATGACTCCTTTGTTTGGGCGTCACATGTGGCAACAGCTGAAGCTGCCTGCGCTCACATTATCACACTCTGACTTTGGTGGGGGAGGAGAAGCCAATCAAACCCCTCTGAAAACCCACTGATGGGATTTGAAGGTAGTGCTCCTTGGGGGCTCCCAATTACCAGCCATTATTGCCGTCACTTTTTTTCTTTTTTTTTTTTTGGAGGAAAACATGTCAAAGTGATCAATTAAAACTAAACACATACATTTGAAACCTTTTTTTTTTTAACAATTTCAAACCATTAAGGTGGTGTATGATAATCATAAATAGAAGCTCAATCATATCTCCAAATACTTCTGGACCTAACTGTATTAGTCTATTAATATATTGTCTCTTTTATGACAAAATGAATAGGACAATTAATTTATTTAATAGTTCAATCACAGTGGCAGCTGATAAGACATAAAAGTAGTTTCAAAGTCCTGAGGTTCTAATTTTGAATCTCAGCACTGGCGTTCCTGTGCAGGTGTCTGTGCATGTTCTGATGACTTTCTCTGAGTGGCTTCCTCCCACATTCCAAAAACATTCATGTTACGTTCATTGAAGACTAAATTGCCCAGAGGTGTGAATGTGAGCGTGAATAGTTATCTGTCTAAACTGTCCATGCATTTGATTAGCAATCAGTCAAGAGCGTTCCCCACCTTTCGCCCTAGCAAGGATGCAAATGCCCATCCCCAGTTCAAATGAAAAAGGAAGACCCCTTTTACTCTTTTCCACCAAAAACCAAGTGCTGTGCTTAGTAGGTGCTGAACAAGTTCTTAACAAAGAACGTGTTGGGTTTTCCACCCGCAAAGAGCTAAGTAGGAGCTACGTCATTATGTCATCGTAAAGTGTTCAAACGTCACTGTTTACGTCGACGTTCACCCAAGAGCACCTGCGCTATTAATAATAATAATAATAAAAATTATAATAATAATGCGCTATTAGCATCTGCTAGGGAACTTAGCACAGCATCGATTATATTTGTATGTAGTATATCAGGGACATGCAATCAGCAAACGGTTATCTTTTTTAATCATCGTAGATGATTACGAGTTTGGCTGCGAGTTAGAGATTGCATGCTATTTGGGAACATCCATGATTGCTCTTCTGGTGGGACACAATTACCACTCAACAATTGTTGAAAGCATGTTCGTACGTTGAGGTGGACTGAGTCTTACCTGCCGTCTCTTTAAATAATCAAGTGCTATTTGTACATTCTGGAGCCTGTGGAAACGCATCCTTCCTCTCTCTCGGGGCTAAGGACAGAAGGAAATATGCACGGTGATCAGATTGTGTTCAGTATCAGTGGACCAAAAAGGAATTTAAAAAAAGTTTAGTGGCATGTAAGATACAGCGCGTGCTTCTGCTATCTTACTCATTAATCCGGATTCGATTACAGTTAAGGATAATAACATTTTCCACAAATTCCAACTCTCAACAACATGCTCTGAATTTGCAAATGATCATGGTGGAAGCTTTGAACAGGAATGCTTTTCTCCAAGCCACTGTCCAATTTCTTGCACAAATGCTCATTGATATTCAGGTGCCAACCATACAGCAAGAGGGAATGAAATGGAAAATGCAATCAAGCCAGGATGCAGCAGTGGCAATAAAAAAACATTGTGCTGCATTCAAACTCTCGAAACAGTAGCATTTGAAATTATTCACTTGTGAAGCTGTCATACAGTATGACGTGAGATGTAAAAGTAGCTGAATACCAAAAGCAGAAGATGAAAATGTCTTATGAAGTTAGACAAAGATGTCTTCTTTTCGCCAAATGTCCTCTTCATACATAAATTCTAGCATGAAAGTGTTTCATCAGCCATCATCTAATACAGGTGTCAAACTGAAAGATTAGACCTGGTCTGCAACAGCATTTTAAGCAAAGGCAAATCATGTCAACTTGATATTTCTTGCAAATGTTCTTCACTTTTAACAACGCTGAGATCAGTATGTGTTTTTAAAAAGAATTGAAAAATACTCGACCAAGCAATTTAGGGGCATCTGATTTCAAAACTAGTTATCCATGAAATTGTTGTGTATATGTGATAATATATGGCAGGAATGGGCAACTGACAGCCCGCAGCCACATGTGGTCTGCGACCACACTCTGAGTGTCTGAGTGGCCACTTGCCCCCCCCACCCCCACCCTCCAAAAAAGACTTACAAACCCGGAAAATTGTTCAGACAAATCTAATAAACAGTCAATATACTGTATGTTTTCCACATAAAACGGGGAGGAAATGTGGACAAAAATATAAAACGCAAATATTTTTTTTATAATTACTGAAAAAAATGGTGAACATGCAAATCCACGAATGCCGAACTGTGTGTATGCAGGAGCCAAGTGTACTTTTAATTTGTAATATTACCATTCACCACTAGATGGCAGATATGGCTCAGTTGCACTTGCAGCGGGTTTTATACTGCCCTACACTACAATGTGAGTAAACCTAATGATTTTTTTGCAGATTTGGAATGGTATGCAGGAAAACATAGATCCTGAATAATATTCCGTTTTTATTTCCACGTTACAAAATGTCCCAACTTCATTGGAGTTGAGGTTTGTACATCGAGAGGAAGACCAATAATACAGTGAGATTATTTCTAGACTTGTTGCCATACAAAGCGGCCTAGAGGAAGACCAATCATACAGTGAGATTATTTCTCCACTTGTGGCCATACAAGGCGGCCACAGTACATTGTCATGTTAGTTGGTTATGAGGGCGTGGGAGTGGTCAATCCACACGTACCCCCTTGTCATCATCCAGCACGTCTCCATGCCGCTCAACTGCCCATGCTTCTGTCCCACTCACCAACCGCAATGTCTTCAGGACATCGCGCTCCCTCGGCTTATCGGGCCAAAAGGCAACACGTGAGAAGGAGGACGGAGGGGGAGGAAGACAGACACAGCGGCCAAATCAAAGGAAGTCAGACAATGGACAGAAAAACAACCAAAGAGCAAAGGAGACGAGGGGATAAAGAGGGAAAACAGCAAACTAGACTGCTGGAGAATGAAAGTTAGTCACGGTGGAAGTAACTCATAGGGCTACGTTGGGACATGGAAATACATGCCGTTTGCAGTAAAGCATATGATGACATTATGATTACAGTACTGCGTAAAGGTTTTAGGTCACCATTAGATTTTTGTCAATGTCCAGTGAAAAACATGTATGTGCATTTTTTTGTCGTTTTTAAATGTTTACGTTGATAAGGACAGCGACCATTTGTCGATTTAGTTAAGATGTTATCACTGTACACATGATATAATAATTTATCAGTGCTGTATTTCACTATTTCATTCGCCTATAGTGTTTCTTTGGTCTGTCTGTTGGCCATTTGTCATTGGCTATATACATTTCATACTGCTGAAATGATCAATGAAGGCTGCTCAAACATGAGACCACAATCATACAATGAAAAACAAAGGTCCAAATGTGACCTTGTCTCAGAGTTAAATATTACAATTACAATTTTTTTACAAATATGTACAGTATTATTATGCAACAATATAATGGCAGGAGAATGAAAATGAGGACATAATATTAAAGTCATTCAAGTCACCTGAATGTATTTTATTTATTGTTACATGTCATGACATTACATGTCAAAATGCTTTGTTAAAAAAAAGGAGTAAATAAAACAAGCAAGTTGGTGGTGGCCGAAAACCTTGGAACAGTACCGTATGAATAGTCTACTGACATGTTAAGTGAAGAATGAAACACTTGGTAACAGGCCGCAGCAGCATCACAGTAAACTATAATTATACTGTATGCACTCGCTTCACTTCACAAATTTGTATTTATTATTGTAAAAATATATATATATAATTAATTCTAAATTATTTCTATTCCTTAACTTTACTTCCATTCCATTCCATTTCTGTCTATGTATGGTGAAGAACGTGTGACCTAACCCCCAATCCACTTTATTCCCGGAGGCTCTCATGGAGAAACAAATATGTGCGCGACGTTCTGTAAGACACCGGAAGTAGTATCTTGGCATTTGTTACAGCATGTTTCCTTTTACAGTTGACTTGACTTGACTTTACGGAGAGGATTCTTTCAACATTTGTTTTCCCCGCTCAGAAATTATCAGAAGGATCGCCACAGTAAGCTGTAGTTAGCACCTACGGACAGGAAGATCGACTGCAGTTTATGTCACAGAGGGACATGAAGCTTATTTACATTCAGTATAACCATCATGTGGTGACCATGCAGTTGGAAGCAGTTGGTTTGACTAGCTCCGACGTCTGCTTTAAGCTAAATAACACTGTGTCCAAGCTCTGTGTAGGTACCCATTTGCCTCAGAGCTTTTGAGATTGCTCATTGCCTCACAGCCGAAAAAATAGATTTCAGAAATCACCAAAGTTGCTGTCGTCTCCTTCGTCGCTACATGAGTAGGAGGCCCTATTGAAATGTTTTCTCTTCGATGCTGCAACAACTGATTTTCTCACATTGTTTAAGTCGGTATCTGTGAGGGAAAGTGGACTCGCGCTTGGACTGACCATGTAAACAAAACGCCGGGTCATACCGGACGTTGCACACATAACTCATGTTAGGTTCATTGGGCGTGGAATAAAGTGGATAGGTCGAGAATATTTTTCAATCCAATAAAGTAGAATTGCAAGTGGTTAAAAGAAGCTGTCAACATGGTACAAATGTTTTCCATACATTTGACATAACTATTCATGATTGAAGCACATAAGCAGCCCAGGCAATTGTATCAGCCAGCGACAGTGAGGGGGTTGGTCTGCTATACTCAAGTGAAATGTAATAAGCTACTGGTTATTCCTAGGGTTAGAAATTGACACCCACCAACTTGCCAAATGTGGGTTGCACCCAGCGCCGATCACAAGTGTGGCTTTTTTTTTTTTTTTTTTTTGAACTCAATGAATAATCGGGACATGAGAAGAAATTGTGCAAAAGACGTTGCATGACGTGAGTAAGTTAACAGACTGCCGTGTCTGGTGACCTTAGTGCCTCCCCCGATCCCCTATGAGCCTCAGCCTATAGTGTGCTAAACTTCAGTGTCAGAATCGAGTGAGTTAAACAATAAAACATGTTCATTGCTGAACCACTAAAAATGAATGACCGTAGTTGGGATACCCCCAAAAGGAAAAACATCATCGACATCAAGATTTGCTTCGAACCGGAATCGTTCAAATTTAAATGAGGCCCAACACTATGTTATGTTTTGTTCTTAGCTATTTGTCCCCCAGGCAGTGACTCCTACATTTCCAGTATACTGTACAGTATACTGTGCTGTAATCCGATGTGATGACATTTAATTTTCCCATTGGCTGGGCGAATGCATGTATTTTACGCTACAGTCTACAAGTCAACCAGTGCGAGAAACGAACAGAGATTATAATGGAGGTAGGACATAGCGAAGTTTAGAGTGGCTGGTGGAAATTCTGATTGGCTGGTAACTTCAGAGAGTCGCCAACCACAATGGCTGGTGAGCAAAAAAGTTGATTGGTTATTCCTATTTCATGCTTTCATTTCATAACACTTCACAATTAGTGAGTTAATAAAGTTACGAAGGAACTTTAACAATGACATCACTCTTTGGCTGCCAAGTATTTGTCAACTCCTTTGAGCCAATGCTGAATTAAGATATCCCACTTGATAGTTTTCCTCTGATGAGTCCACTTATGAGATGCAACTTTTCAAATGAGAGTCACGTTCCAAAGTGACTCCTAAAAATGGCATTTGAAGTATGCCCTCCCTGTGGAATTTACTAGAATAAATAAAGAAATCATGCAGTTTTGGCCACTTGAGGGAGCAAAAGAAAAATCTTAGGGACATAGAGTAACTAACCATGCAGAAAGAAAGAAATTCTACGGCCTGACAATGCACTGCTGTGAAATTTGGAAAGACGTAGGTAGGAAATTGCAGAGACAGATATGCTTGTTTGCTAGCTCATCAATGAGACATATCGCCGATATTACTTGTTTTTCAAGCATAACACTCTTCTGCAGCACAGCAAATCATGACTAATCAATGTCGGCGATAACATTATTTTGAGTGTCCAAAAATACTGACTAGATATCAATATCAATACTTACTGAAAACAGACCTCGACATCAACACATTCAATCATACCAAAATATCACTTCAAGAGATCATCAGAAATAAAAAGAAACAAAATAGCAACTCACCAGTTTGTCTCCAGACAAGACCTCAAGCAGTGAGATCAAGTTATGTCCATCTCTCAAGTCTTCATACAGGTCATTTATATGCTTCCGTACCTAAGGGAACATGGTCAAAATTCAAATCGGATGTTATTAACACAGCAGAACAATCGAGACGTTCTCATGCTTCCATGCTGCAAAACATTTGGGAAGTGGAATTTGCTTTAAAAATCATTCACAAATCCACAGCGGCTACTCTAGATTTGTCAAGTGAACTTATAATGCAGCTAGAGAAGACAAGCTGACTGTTTGCTGGGGTTTTTTTTGGGGTTTTTTGGTCAACACTCACCATATTGTAACCATTTTGAGCGTTGCAAAAAATGTCAAAAATGTTTACAGACACTTGGTGACACTCAATTTCAGAGTTAGTACAGCATTTCAATTTCTGAAAGAGTTTCTATGCCAGGAATCTTACTCGAAACACATTGTATCATTGAAGCATTCTCAAAAGTCAGTTATGCACTTGAGACCACTTGACAACTTCCGGGACCTTCTGTTTCCCAGAGACATTTCTCTGTCCTTCGTGGCCTAAATAACAGGCCTCTACAATCAGCCTCCTGCTGACCTGCTTTCACACAGTGCTTTCAACACTATAATCCCAAATACCAAGCATAGCTGTAGGGCCAAAATAGACCTGCACCCTGCAAATGTTATTGGGTCAACCCAGCAGATTCCCAACTATTACTCAGCACTTCTGATTTGTCATGAATGGGAGTTAAAGTCATAAAATATTCACTCTCAAAATGATTTTTTTTTACATTATAAAATACACACACTGTATTATTTATCGTTAGGATCACCGGTGAACTATCGACTATCGCACACTGCAAACCCAGATGAGTTGAGTTTATTCAACAGAATATCTTTAATTGAATAAACGTAATGCTTATTCTTTACAATTTCAAATATGAAGTCATGACAATAATTTTGCAAAAATAATTGTCGGTTAAGCACCACATTAAGTCACTCAGGTGACGTTTGGCACAGTTTTCACAGCCACCCATTTTCCATTCAGGCTATATGCGTGTTTTACCTCGGTTGAACCGAGGTTCGTCCAGACCGCATGTTACAAAAACACGTATGCAAAAAATGGATCTGCTGTTTGATGTCTTTCACTGAGTTGCCATGTCTGCCGGTTAGTTATGTTGATTGAAATTAACTGTGTTTTTGTTAAATTACAGACACAAACAAACCATCACAATAGGCAACTTCAAACAAAAGACATCCTGAATGACTTCTTGTGCCAAGTTTTCAGAACATCTGGGCATTCATTAACCTTGTGCCTGTCAGAGCCCATTAGACTTGAAATAGTTATTTAAAACAGACATTTCTACATAATGGAAAAAATTAGTATCCCAAATTATTAGCATCTCAAATTAGCTACATACCTTCATCAAATGCTGGTTGATCCATTTTGTGAATGTCTTCTTTTGCACTCTGTCCCTTTCATCTGAGGAAGCAAAAGAAAAAAAAACAAGACATGGATCATCGTTTGTTTATTTTTCTGTTCACATTTACATAAGACAACACCAGAGATGATCGGACAACTCTTTCATCAGTAAGCCCTGTTTGAGCCTTTTATAGAAACGTGGTTTGCACCGGGGAAGGGTTGGTGGAAGTAGGCCTTCGCCAACGTCTTTTACTTCATGCCAATAATTAATAGAAACAGAATCAAGAGCTCCTCAGCTATGTGCAGTCAATTAGCGCTTTCCATTTTGCCACACTAGCTTCAAGACGTGATTACGTTACATCATGATTACATTTTCAATTCCATACAATCAACCGATTTTGCACTGTTAGTTATTTGCTTCAAGCAATTATGCCAAACCAAAAGACATCAATTAGTAACATATGTACCGGTCACTGCTCAAACATACAAATAAAGAAAATGTGTTTCATTGCCCAGGATCGTCAAACCCACAAGCCCTTTCCTGCCCGTTAAAGCAAACATTTCCCCTCGCCTTGTTTCCATGGCGCTGTTCTGTCTGAAATGCACAACTGACAAGGAAAGGCTGAGACGGGTTATTGCCATATGTCCTATAACCGCTCTGTTGCATCTATTTTGCAGAATCACTGCATATTAGGAGGCTAATTTCAGCAGCTGATTATGCTCCACCTCAACACCCACAAGCAGAAAATTCGCTCAGCAGCATATGGATGGATGAGAAAATTGCAGATTCACACTGTGCCTGCTTTGTAACCCCCCTTCCCCCCCAAAAAAAAATCTCTCACTTCACATTCCGCCTCCATCTGTTGCACAGTTGTAGCAAAGAAACAGCATGCTATATGAGTAACACTTGTTCCAATAAATTAAAAGAAAAGGGAAAAAATTGCATCACTCTCTGTGCTGTGTCCTCAAAGCAACATCTCCAGCAGTGGCATATGTACTGCATGTAAGTCAGGGGAGGAAAAAGAAGTTTTGGGTTTTTTTTTTTTTAAATAAATTAAGTCTTACATCAACATGCTCTTATCGGTTGTCTGACCGCGACACATTTAAAGCCATAAACCACTTTCCGGATGCATTCAGCGTGTTCCACTCGCAAGCGCTCTAAATTACCCTCAGTGACTGCCAAAACGATCACACCCAATGATGATGATTACTCAAGAGAACACGAGTCAACCTCAAAAACAGCAACAACTTATTTAGCCCTGTACGATATTGCATCACTCTGATCACAACACATTCAGCTGTAAAAAGAAAACAAAAAAAGAGCTAGAATTGTGGTTACATTAGCTTACGTATTAAGCAGAAGCAAGTACAGGTGTTGCTTCATGTTGGGAGAAAAATACTGACCCATACAACACATCAGAGTTACCAGGTGAGCCCTGAGTTGCCTGTCGGTTTCAAGCAGGTTTCTCATCTTCTCTACCAGCTCCAGCGGCCCAGTC
Organism: Hippocampus kuda; assembly: GCA_901007745.1. Classification (NCBI taxonomy): domain Eukaryota; kingdom Metazoa; phylum Chordata; class Actinopteri; order Syngnathiformes; family Syngnathidae; genus Hippocampus; species Hippocampus kuda. Next base: position 42,803 of record CAAKHF010024011.1, on the reverse strand, counting down.
AACGGGATTTTACTTCTTCACGTACAATGCTACCATGTGGACGAGTGACTGAGAAAACAGCCTCGATTTTCTGCGCCTGCCTTCATACCTACAAGCCTCTATATCACAAACGAGTTCTGTCAGGTTTTCCACGGCGACTCACGATTCCAAACTGAGTTTAGTGTTTATCCAGCAGCGGGGTTTAAAGCCACAGAAGAAATGAGTGCTTCTTCTTGGAAGGAAAGAAGGGGGGAAAAAAAACCCAGAGTGTTTCAGGGTGGTTCCAAATAAGTTCAACAGACACAGAAGACACTGATGGAACAATGTAGCATGATTGCCTCACTTGATGAGTGAGATCTTATCTAAGACACCTTGACCAATCCAGATGTGTTCATAATCATCTCCATTGTGTAAATGCCAAAACTCCCAAAATCATTTCGACGGAGGAATAGGTTTTGAACACATCCAAGGCAAGAATAAACACAGATCATGGAAAATCCCTGATGGTGCAATTTTAAGTCTTGAATGTTTCCTTGTGAGGTTATTATAGGGCGGAAGAAAATAATTATAAAGCCTGTAAGTCATATTATCCTGTGTAGTCATGCAAATATCTGGCATTGAACAAAAACAAAGAATGACAAAAGTTATTTCAAATACTTTTAAACAATATATATTTGTATGTGCACATTGGTATCGTGCTTAAACCACCTGCCTTAAAGTCAGGGATCCGGGTTTGAATCTCTGTTGGCTCTAAATTGTACATAGGTGTTATAATGAGTGTGAATGATTGTTTGTCTTTGTCCTCTGTGATTAACTGAAGATTTTAAATTGTCCATAGGTGAATGGGAGTGTGAACACTTTTGTCTACTGTATATGTGCCCTGCAATTGATGCAAAAAAAAATAAATAAATAAAAAGTGTCAAGGGTGTGGAAGTTAAACTATGAAACTTTCGGATAATTATATTTTAAATGTACTGATTCTTCTTCTGTTCATTATCATTCAACATCATTACACTTGGATGTCATATCCAAGCATGAGCTGAAACCACAATTTCCTGACTTTGATGCTAATCGAACATTCTGCTAATCTAAAAATAAATGGAAAAGGCTTTCTGAGAATTGGGAAGGGGGTTGACAATTTCTTAGTATGATGGCCTCAAATTTAAAAAGTTTAAAATAGGTCACAACAAACAATCATGTCACTCAAACAGAAAACAAAATCACTGTGAGCATCACTTCACTTGATGTAATTGTGCAAACAGCGCTGATGTCAATATGAATCCACAGCAGGATGACACCATGTTACACCTCTTCCCCACAAAGACTGTGATCATCTTATGACTAAATCAATGATATTGATCGGCTCGGAAACTCTTCCAGGAAAGGCAGCGTCATCCTCATCCGACGCTCAGACACCGTAAGCAACGGATGAGCGGGTTTCACAAATCAAACAGCTCAGTTCAAGCCAACGTAAATGTTTCGGCATCATTCACTATACAGTTGCATCCATCACATTACTGTGTCAATCAAAACAACAAAGCAGGACTTTAATATGCAAAAACAGAAAGATCAGAAAATATTTTGGATAAAATATTAAGTGGAGTACAATATGAGGATGCCCTCTTCAGGATCTTAAGAGGAAGAAAACATGATTTCAAGAATATTTGCCCACAATCAGTTGGGATAGGCTCAAACTAACCAGTGATCCTAGTGAAGTTAAGTAGTATTAAAAAAATGGATGGATAAATGAACATGTTGTCACTTTTCTTTCTGTTGTGACAGTTTTCCTAAGTGGGTTTAGTAAATTTCTCATGCAGTTACAGTGTACTTAAAGGTAAAGTCAATATGAATTAAGCAGCAAAATCCCTTCGTCTGGAACCATCTCAGGGGCAGCCATTTTGCCACTTGCTGTCGACTGAAAATGACATCATAGTTGCTTAGGGCTCAGCTAACGATCAATCACGGCTCAGCCTGAGAACGTCACATGAACAAACTCAGAAAACACCAAACTTGACTTCCCCTTTCAGCAAATTGAACATTATCCAGAAAAATAATACAGTAATGAAGGGTTTCAAATATCCCGTTATATTATGTCACATGACGCAGTGTGTTTTATTCTCACTGCTGTGTACTGTTAATGTCACATGAATGAGTGGATGTGCTTTGTTCCTGTCTACAACCCGGTGGCCCCTCGTGTTAATGAATCCACCAAAGCGCTCATAACACGCAGCCGCGAGAGCGCCTGGCCCGAGACACTTATTTGTAGACTTCAGCAAAGCACATGTGCATTGCTATAAATAACTACAACCCTAAACCATGCTGCCCCTACAAAGGCACACACGCACACGCACACGCGCACGCACACGCGCACGCACACACACACACACACACACACACACACACACACACACACACACACACACACACAATCTTTTCTGAGACTTTCATTTCCATTCATGCAGCCAACATGAGTGTGTTGTGGATTTTTAATTCAGTCTTTGTATGTCGGCTAAGCTCCTCATCCGAAACTCTTTACAGGGTGTTATTAAATAATGCATAATCTTAATTAATATAAAGTGCTGGGCAAAATCATTAGACAACCTCTGGCTTTGTTGCTTTCATGACCTTTTTCACAGCAATTATTTGGATATAGTAAGGAATGTACAGTAAACTGGGTTACACTAAAGAGCGCTCATTAAACATAGTCAAGGATCTTACAAAAGGCCATTGAACCCCTGGTATGATAATGATAGAGCCTGTCATCCTCCACTAACAAGAAAGTAGCCAGATACCTGACAAACAGACACATGAGCACAAAAATGAAAGCATGTCATTGTTGCTTTTTTTCACTGTTGGTGACAGTCGACTGAGTGACAGTCTATCACTTAACATCTAAAAGGAGGCAATACCTTTGCACAATAATACATCACAATAAGATACGACACTCTTTGTGCATATGAATAAGATGAACTTGTTCAATGAAAGTAAACAGCTGACTATCAGGCATAATCGTTTTAGTTTCGATACAACTGTGCAGTCTAATGCGATCAAATACAAGAAGTGCATCAAACATATCTTACCTTGACAAAGATAATAGTGTTTTGATTGACACGGCCACTAAGGTATTGCTTTCAAAATGATTATCAATGTGCTTGTAGCTTGCAGTGCAGAAATGCACTAGTCTACTACTGCTACTATACTCAGAAGTGGATCTAATATTTTGGCTAGCTTATCTTATTCATGAGTGCGGCAAACTATTAGACTATCATCGCTATGATACAGCACAGCATACCACTACAAACTATAACCACCAAAACGTCTTTTGACAGTGTATAAGCTGCATTTTTTTTATTTGATTTCAGTTGCATTTTGTATATCTTATTAAATTGTGCAAGTGTACTGAATGAAGACCTCCCCCCCACCCCATCGAAATATGATCGACACAGACAGTAGTTGTTTTTTTTCCTCTCGGCGTCAAGCATAGAGGGAGGCTGTGGTCAACATTTTTTTCTATATATATGTGTAAAAGTTGTGACTTTCCCATGTCCTGTGAGGGGTCACCAGAGCATGTTATGTGTTATTTGTTCTTAAGAGCCTTGAACCAGAAGATACAAAGTAATAAAGATCAGTCATGTATTATCATGACACTTAGAGAAAGCACAATGTAACGCAATTGAAGCATGTCTTCTTCATCTTTTACACGTGTAATGAATGATGGTGATGGACAAACACTGATACAATCACATTTCAAATGCTTGCCCTTTTTTCAAACAATTTCCATCGCTTCTTTCTGATATTGAAATGCAAAATGTGACACAGCCTTCATTTAGAACTAATGACATGAACATGGCCAAATGGATCGATATATTCTCATCACACATTTAGGAGAAAGAATGTAAGTCGAATGTAAAAATATACATTCCTAAATATAACACTGCCCTACTGAAGCATGATTAGTCAACTCAAAATGTCTCCCTCCCCCCGCATCAATTTAAGAGACATTTCATCCTTCTAAGCTGTAAACAAACGAGATGAATTTTTGTCATTCTTACAGACTGACAAGACCAGTCGACGTTCTCGGCAGGGCAAAACAACGTCGCAAATACACTTGATCGGCTGAAACAGGTTTTGAGCTTTTGAAGCAGACCTTATAGTGTGTCAACACCACTATGCAATGCAATGACAATGTGGACTAGAGAGAGCAGATTCAGATTTTTTTTTTAAGTGGTGTTGATAATGGATGGATAATAATGAGAACAATAATAATAATAATAATGATGCATCAGTTTTACATCCTACTAATCATTGCTTACATATCTATTTCCTGTTGCCATTACAAAATAAAGTGCAAGCATGTGCACTCAGCAGAGAAGGGCTGTGATTGCCGGAGCGGAAGGCTGCTTTGGGTGCAGCTTGTGAGTCAGAATCGGAATAGATGATGTCATGTGAGAGAAGTTGAACAGAGCGGTGGATGGAATTCCGGTCCGGCTGCTCTCCTCCTCGTCACCATGACAGCATATAAATACAACACAAGCATGACGCAATTGCTGGTGTACTTCACAATTAAAATTCAAAGATATTTAGCATCGTTACAAGTACAAAATAGCACACATTTAAAGATTAATGATCAACAAATTCAGACATTATGACTTCAGTGGAATTAAGACATGGAGAATTAAATTCTATTTTGAGCGCTTTGCTGGTGAATCACAATCATGAATGAATCAAAATAAAGCTAATTTCAATTTTTTTTTCTAATGTATGCGACATCAGCACAGAAGTGTACCAGCGACAGCAGTGAGGAAGACTCTAATCATCGCCCACAGACTCAGCAATAGACTGCGACAAACCATACACACTACAGTAAAGCTTTTAATATGGTAAGAGTTCGATTTGGGGGATTCAGTTATAAGTTCCATTATCTTCTTTGGCATACGTTATTTTAATACTGTATTGAAACAAATAAAACACAGTAAATGTGACATACATGCGGGCTGGTAAGCATTTCAAATCAAGTTATGATGCTCATTCTTTCCAGCTCGCTGTGGAAGTGTTAAGTGCACTCAGACATATTTCAACATGGACCAAGAGTGTGTTTCACCTTTCAATCAAATGGTCATCAAGATAGCAGGGTGCAGCGAATGAACTGATTTAAGGGCATGTCTTCTTTGGCAAAATAAAAATGAAGCAGGAAGGAGCCATATAAAAGAATTTCAGGCAGGCAGTTCAATCATGAGATTACTGCACAGCAGCAAAACTGCAAATTGATCGTTTCGAAGAGGGTTATATTAAATAAGTTCTGTGTACTTTTGGTGGTGAGGATATGCACCCTGAAAATTAGACAACGTACAATGACGCTATCAGACTGTGCCAATGTGAAACATGACATCATGTACTGCTAGAAAAAAAAAATACAGTAAATGTACGAAATGTATTAAGCCCCTTCTTGTTTCATGTGAACAAGATGATTTAGAGGGTCACTGCTTTTTTAGGGGGAAGCGCTGACCCACTAACTGAATGCTTTTCCAGTGCTGGGATGTTAATCTGTTGAGCAGGAGAGAACACTTTCAAAGTGTGGCTCCCTGGTGTTTAAATGTCAACTGCTCAGTCAAAAGGAGTGTCAGCCACCACCACGATCAACTTAACACATGGAGAAGTCTGTGGAACTTTTATGCTGCTCCCATAAAAACAAAGTGTCTTTTGTGCGATAACAGTCAGCGCAGAGAGGATGAGGAGTGGGTGGGCCCCTCAGTGGGTCGTTTGAATGTGATGAGTGGGGAAGTCGACATGGGACGATGGGCAGGGCAACAACGCCCAGGAGGACAAAGGGAGTGACGGTGCAAATAATTAATGAAATAAAACAACATGCTCTTCTTCGTGGTTCTGTTTGACAAAATCACATATGGCTATTTGACTGCAGATTTAAGTCATGACAGCGCATCCATGACACACCCCAAAAAATAAGTTATTCAGACTAGGATACAACAGCCCCACCAATACCACACAATTTAGCATCACTGATACATGCTATTTCTGAACTAAACACGTTTTTTAAAAACGATTTAACAAAAATGTGCCCTTATAGCGGCTGATGTCAAATACACATTCGATTTTTTTTCTTTGGCTTTTTGTGGACTTTTTTTGAAGGACACTTTTTTGAAAATGGACCAGCCTCAGAAAGGGCTATCAAGACAGGAATATACACAGGAAGTTACATGAACATCACAAATCACCTCTACATTGCACCTTTGTTCGCCAGTGTTCATTGTTCTTATAGTTTAACATTATGATACTTAAGGGCCTGCGGATGCACAAACGTGGGTGCGGTCTGTAATCGCCCGCCTCGCATGTGCGGCCAACTACCTCATCTACAAATGTAACTGTATAAACGCACTTTGCGCATGCTAATGTAATGCACGGTCCTCAGAGAGTCCATTTCTGCCTCTGCAATTTCAAGGACTGTGTGCACATTTCAACCACCCTGATTTTAAAGGGAATTAGGAAAATCGCTTCAATTGGCTGAGAGTCGGCTGTGTTCCAACCCGCAACGGCGCCAAAACCCTAAATCCATGCGGATTTAGACTACGCTTTGAGCTCAACTTTCATTGTGAATGAAAGTGGAATGTTTTTTTACACTTCGACGACAGTTGTTGAAATGTTACTCAATAATGTACAAGCTGTAAAAACAACCTGGAGTAATGCTGGCCCAATGGAACAAGGAAGCATGAAATAGAGAGCGGTCCGGAAGACTTCGGAGGAAACTAGCATGTCAAGGCCACAGCCTTGAAGCAGCATAGCAGCTGGACAAGGTTGGAGGAAGCACAAGAGAGGGCTCTAACCTGGCAGCACATCTGAAGCTCAACTCAACTCAACTGTATTTATAGAGTACTTTCAAACAGCCATCGCATTGGCTAAACTTCTAGTTGATGCCCTGCTGACTCAACACATCAAACCTACAGCATGGGGGTTGAGAGAGAGCCCCAGCTGTATGCTCTGTGGGAAGCCTGCCCAACTTGAGTTTGTCAAGTTATTTTGCCAGTCATGTCTGGCAGAGGGCAAATTCCGGGTGGTGTCACCTTGCTCAGTTGGGAGAAAGGATAGAACAGGCAAGGGAAAAGCTGAAAGAACTTTCCATCGGGCCCCACTTTATCAACTTTGTCCGGTCAGGGGAGATTGCTGCTGCAGGATGGAGGAGAGAAGGTATGTCAGTAAGCGGCAGGGAAGATCACCAGGCAAGCAGAATCCAGCTAGGATTTGGATTCAGTAGGAGGCAGCGCCAACCTGGTATCGTGCAAGTGTAGCATCGAAGGGGGGTGCTTTGGGATCACCGAATTACACCGAAAGCCTTCTTGAGGTTTTGTGGGGCTTACTTCATGAAATGTGATGTGTTGTGCAGTTGTAGTATTAAGAATCTATACAAACACATTTTGTATAGATTCTGTTTGGTAATAATATTGTCATTCGAACCCATTTAAATGTTTAGAATTGGAGCGGACCGCCAAACGTTTTATTGCATTGAAACTTTGGCAATTTCAAGACAGTTGGCAATTTGAGAGGTTGAGTGGCCAACCAAACAGGCTTTGCTGGAACAGTGTGAGCCAACACAACCCATCGCTCTGCATACTTACATGTACCTAAGAAATGCTGTCTTTATCTCATTCCACAAGTGTATACAGTAGTCTATTGTAAAGCAATGACTAAATTGCAGTGTGACCCGAAGTCGTTAAGTGTGTGATTACCTCTAATACCTAATTAGTGAGGCATTCTTGCAAGCTAGCACTAACAAATACGTACATGACCCCATGCGAGTTCTGCTATGCTAAATCACATCATAGTTGAATTGGGAACTCTCATTTCTTCCACAATTCCAATTTTGGGTGGTAATGCAGTGTAGGTTACATGCTGAAAATGTACATATTTTTCAGTGCAATTATAATTCTGAGTTTCCACAATGTGACAGTACCTCCTTTTGTATGTAATGTGTCACGTTGCAAGGTCATCATGACATAATGAGGTCGTTAAAATGAACAACCAGTGAAGTCAATGTCAATACATTTGTAGACACTGTCGTCTATAATTATCGTATGACTAGATGGGGAGATACATAGAAATTCCGCCTCATGCATAGATTAGCCCTCTGGCTTTTGGCTTGTCTTTGTGCCTGTGTTGTAATTTTGCCATGGAAATGTGTTCTTATTTTTAGTCTTTTCATCGTCACATGGGGAGAAGCTTGAAGTCTTGAGCTCATCATAACAGCAAGAATTAAAACCAAACCAAAAACTCTTCCCTGAAAATCAGTCTGCCTTACTGGGTTTCGATTGGCACTACCAGAGTAGCATTATGTTTTTTGTTACCGTTGTATATTGATAAGATGGAGTGCGATTGGACAATCACCCTGTGAGATGTTTGTAATATTTTAGTTGCATTATTTGGCAACAAGGTAACAACAAAAATGTTCAGCTATGAAACAAAAACAAAAAAGTATTGTGACTGTATCTTTGTGAAGGCTGAATTGTTCGATAGGGGTCTTGAATTGTATGCCATTATACTGTGCAGGTATGGTCAATCTGTGTTTACCTGGATACATAGCTTATTAAATACGATGCACATCATAGCTACATCGTGTCGACATTTAGTTTTATTGACAGCGAAATATCCGCCTATCCATCCATTTTCTGTCCCTCACAAAGGTTGCGGTTGTGCTGGAGCCTATCTCAGCTGACTCTGGGCACATGTAAAGTTAACAAAAAAGGATTCACACTCACAGTTACCTTTCAAAAATTTTGAGACTTTAGAATCTAAGATACATGTTCTTAATGTTAAAGGCAATAGTCCCTGGAAAAGAACTCATCCAAGCACATGGAGAACAAGCAAACTCCACATACAAAGGAGCCTGGCTTCAAATTTCCAACCTTACCATAAAACGGATATGCTATCCAAACATTGTAATTGGAAAGCAGGTAAGAATCATGTACTTTGCAACAATTAAAATGTCCACCAGCTGAAGCCTATAAGACAAAATCTAATCTCCCATACACTTCACATTTAACATGAAAGACCAAGCAAGAAAAAAAAAGATTGTAAACGCTACTATTTTTGTCTATAAAAATATGATTAAACTCAATATAAAACCATGGAATTATCACCAAAAAACATGAAGAAAGCATGTCTTACGCTTCTTGAGAAAATTCATCTTCAAAGTCAAAATCAGCAGGGAGTTGACTGTATCCTGATGCTCAGATATGAGTGTTCGTTTATGTGATAGCTAAAAGCCAAAGAAGTCAGCTCATTGTCGGTCATAGTTCTGGCGAATTATGCTATATCATATGATCTCAATAGAGTCTAAGGAGGGCGTTTAATACCACAGCTAACTGACCCTGCTGGCTTAGAACAGCTGAGGGAATTAACTCCGAAGTGCATCTTTGTATCCTATCTAGTCTTTATTTTTATTTTTTTGCTTCACTTTGCTTGTATGTGCCCAGAGGAGACGCACGAGTTAAAAGTCGGGCTGTCAGGTTCAGTTTAGCTCCAGAGGATCTCCACCCTTTGGCATGGCCTGACAACTCATGTGCATGATTTTGTCTCACTAATGTAGTCTGCTCACGTGCCCCACATCCACAGCACCACGTCCATTTGAGTGTAGCATTTCGAAGGAGGAAACGCCTAATCCTGCTCTGTCATTGTCTCATCTGTCTCACCAGAAGATCATCGCAGAGGTGGACCACAATGAAAGGAATCTCTACTAAAGCACATGTAAAAATGTTCAATGGGCCTCTTTATGTACGTATCGTATGCATGCAGGTTTTTGTTTGTCACCTTTTTATACATAATGTAGCTTCAGAACCAATTCCCTTGAATAGCCACATTAAAGTCACATATTATATCTTACTTCGACCAAAATTTCCCAAACTAATTCAGCTAAAGACATCTAGTGAACAGACCAAAAACTACAAAATACACACGGTAATATAGACAAATATACTAATGCTATAGCACTAGCTCCTCTATAGAGGAAGACATCAGACATTTGGGGTGAAAATTTCCAGAATAACTCTAGATACAATATCACAAGATGTTGCATTCATCGTAACATTATACAGCAATTCTCTGATAACCTATAAAAATTACTGTAATCTATGTATACAAAATAGCTGTGCAACTAAAGCAGGTAAAACTTAGCCTTTTATACAGTGTTTAAGTGGGTGTGTAAGAAAATATATAACCTAGGTTGTACACCAAGGAAGAGCGTCATTTGCAGTATAATTTTGCTATGACAATCAAGGCATTCAAGTACATATATTTCTTTTTATGTAGACACAACTCCACCGACCATGGCAGTATTGATACCAGATGTTTGTGTATCAGTGCTATATGTGACATAACAATACAATATGATACCTACACTTGGCCCAACATCATCTGACAAATCATTTAGTCCAGAAAAAGAGGAAAATGTCTGCCCCCTTGTAAATATAAAAGCTGTATTTCAGAAACAACAAAGCACATATAGCTTCTTATTCAACACTGATTACTTCCACAAAGCATCTAAACAAGACTCATATCATATGACCAGATTGTCAAATTGATCTCATCATATAACCCAACCTATGATGTCACACTTGAGTTATTTCCACTTTTGCACAGCACGAATAAGGACATTATCCGAGCAGAGGCAGACAGAGAAAGGGGAGAGGGGGTGGCTGGCTGCTTGGGTGGGTGGGTCATGCTGACTATTGCGCTGTCAAACCGCAATCCGACAACATTCTAAATCCTCACCACAACCGGTCACAGTCACATTACCTTTGTATTTTTCCAAAACGTCTTCATAAGCCTGGAGGTATTCCTGTTCGTCCGAGAGAGGATAGCTCTGCATGGCGTGCTGAGCCATGACACGGCCTGCACACACTGAACGCTCACCAGCGGGCGACAGGGACACAACATGTGTGTGCGTGTATCATTTGTGTGTGTGTGTGTGTGTCTATGCCTGTGTGCATGTAGCACCTCCTCAAGAGTGATCGGGGGGGCTGTTGTTGCACCGAAGGAAACGCCCAACATCCCTCCCTTGCGCGCAGCCCGTCCAATAAGACCAACTTCCTGCCCGGACTTGACTGGACTGATACGGAACGACCAGGCGGACCTGCACGCGCTGTAAAAAGTGTCCCCCCTCGCGTTTCAAATAGCCGAATTTGGAATCTTGTTTTATTGTTACAATGTGATGCAAACGTTGTATGTGGAGGAAATCCGACATATCTGTACTACAACAGACACTTGGTTTTGTGAATCCGTCAGAAAATTAAGATTACACAAATTTGATTGGAATGACGCATTCATTTTTTGCAGCATCCAGTTGAGGCGCTCTGTCGCTGAGCCGGTTTCAAATCTATCAAGTGTGCGGGACAATGAACAGATTATGGATGGATGGAAGTAAGGAGGAACTGATAGAAAGATAGATAGATAAGTAGATACATACATAGATAAATGGATAGATAGATGATATGCAGTCATGAGATACACCCTCCACCCTTGAAATAGAAAATGTTCATTGTTGTTATGGCCCCTACATGTGTGAATAGGTTTAATATTATTTCCCCTGGTCGTTTTCCAAGAAAATAGTCGAGGAAAAACCCGTCCGAGCACGCCCCACACGAATAAATGACTGGGGTGTGTAATGTTAATTTCCAGAATAATCTGTCATTCACTTTGATTAAACCACTGAAATTCATCCAGATTATTGGAATGTGTGTACCGATTCTCAATGTTGTTATTTTTACACAGACATTTGGGAGATTCATAGTTTGGTGTGAATTTAGAGAGCCCAGACCTCAACCCAAATCGAACATTTTAATAAAGATGAAGTACAAGTGAGATTATGAACCATCTTCATGTGATCTCAAATTTCTATCCACTCATCCAGCTATAGCCATCTTCTGTATCGATCAAAAACTGTCCATCATCCTGATCCAAAATACCATCACACATGCCACAGCCCCTAGCAGAGAGAGCAGGGTGTGTCAGGTAATAAAAAAGGTTTATCAGGACGTCACAATAACGCCATGCGTGCACCCGATGTACTGTACTTGCACCCTCCCCCTCAGTCACACCGCAAAACATAAGTGGCTCCTCACCTGCGATTCTGAGCACCGCTCTCTCGGCCGGATCCAGAACGGAGCCTCCCTGGATCTTCCTCTTGGACCTCTCGTGTCTGGGCAGGTTCCATGGCAAAGTGTCGCCAGGCGCCGGCGATGCCGATCCAGATTTGACACTGTATTCTTCCTCCTCGGATAAATCCGCAGAGGAAGACATGGAGCAGTGGAGGGAAGGGTTCCCCGAACAGGAGCTCTGAGACGAAAGGAGATAACAATGAAACAAATCGTTATTTTGAATCACAGTCACTATGAAATTAAAGGGCAAATGCGTGTGTGGCGTGGGTGGTCAGATGTGTCTCGTCGGGGTCAAAGTGTGTCAAATAAGAGCATTTTCACAACAAATAATAGCGCTAATTAACGGTAACATGGAGTCAATACTGTATAGCTCCCCCGCCAGGTCAACATCAAGACTTACCACGCTATACATCATAAAAAGCACCCCCCGCCCAAAAAAACAAAACAAAAAACGATCCTATTTGCGTATTGTTGTCTTCTTCTTCCGGCGTTCAATCCCACATTCCGTGCGTCCACGCAGTGCCACGCCCTTGTGGGGATGCTCCGGATGGGTCACGATTTGAGCTCATTGAGCGAATGATGCGAAGTGATGTCAGAGCTCCAAAAGGAGCCGATGATATTGTGGTGATGGCGAGCCGCGTGCTGTCGAGGCTGGCAGGCAGACTGTGGCAGGGGGGCAGGCAGTGCATGTGTTCCACACCGTCATGCGCGCCAGCACAGCCAGAGAAGAGGCTGCGAGCCAACAGCGACCCGCAAAGGTGCAAGCAGAATACAAACGCAGAACAAGCTGGGTGGACAAGAGCACCGGGGGCTCCCGCTGATAGGCTTTAATGTATAAAACATAAGGTGACACTATTGAGGGGGATTTGGACGCAGTTAGAAAGCTTTGATGAATGTGTGCCACAATTGCCAATCAGGTCCCAAATAGGCCAAAAATTACATACTCAATGAAAAACCTCCAACATAGACCAAACAAAACCCACCTAACACTCCCCCAAAAATATACAGTATTTTATATATATATATATATATATATATATATATATATATATATATATATATATATATATATATATATATATATATATATGACCAAATAAAATCCTCCTCACACTCAAGACAAAAAAAGTGCAGACCACATGACACAGTTTCATGAAAAAATGAACAGTGATAAAGCCACAAATTTGTTTGCGTTATTTTTGTCATCTGATTTAACTGAATAATTCTGTGAAAGTCTCTGCACGTCAAAGTGTTGAGTAAATTAGCTATAAATGAAGTAGATGAATGAACTACCTTTCAATTGATTCATGGTTCATTTGCTTTTACATTACTGTAAGACTAACCTAGTAGACCAAAGTGTTTATGTATAGTTAATCTAATATTGTTTATTGTAATACAGATTCATTTGTTGCTTAGGTTTGTTAAAAAAAATACATGGGGAGAGGACGATGGAAAAAGAACCATTTCATATTAAATTACAATTGCAATATTGAGGGGAAACAAATCACAATCGGATGATTTTTCAAAATCTTTCAATTTACACAACTATTAAACATGTCTTAGATTATAGTGGACATGGGATTTAAAACGCCCATCTTGGTTGATTTCACAAATATGCAACCCACTCAATGTTAAAATGTTATAAAGCATAGCAAATTATGAAACAGATGTCAGCAAGAACGTTATTGTCAAAGAGCACTAAAGTGCAGTATTATATTGTTTTACAAAGGCACAGCTCACCAAGGACAGAAAATAAAAGAAGAAAGTTGTTCTCTTGCAGTTTCTCTCAGCCGAGTGTGAGCAGAGAAATGTGGTGCACTCTTTTGTGTTCGTATGCCCTGAAGTAGCTTTGATTTATGGGAACACAAAAAAAAAATCTGAAATAGAGAAAGATAACTGTGATTTTTCGAATAAAGCACGGTAAACAAGACTGGCTGGGTCATTTTAAGACTTGAGTTGAATGTGGGGGGGGAAAAATGTACATCTCACATTTACAGGGATTCAAGAAGGAATTCTAATTTAAGAAATCAACTTCAAGGGGCAGTTCTGAGCTCAGTCAAACTATTAATAATAGAAACCATCTTTTGTTCACGTTTCATCATGATAACGTTTGGCATTTTTATCATCCTTTTCAGTGTGTTCATAATTCCTTTCACAAAAGGATAAGATTATGATACAAAAAAGTCAAGCACCATGGGGAAAAGTGTGTATCCTGGGTCAGCCTTAATGATTCTCTCCTTTATATAAGAAGCAATCTGGACAGGGATAAGAATAGCTGACAGATTAGAGCCCATCCCATGTTTTTTTTTTTTAATTCAAGGCTTATCCCCTGTTTTACAAGAGGTACACCATTCTTACCTCAATAATAATACCTCAAACTCTCTAATAAGATGCTGCATCCCTCAACATAACTCTCAGTTAGGTTTTAGAACATAAAACCTGCCAAGAAAGGTCAAATACAAAGCACAGAAGGATTTGCATTTTTAAAAAGTGGCACATTCATAGATCTGTGTGCATGCTTTGACAGCACATTTCTAAGTATCCATCCGTGTGTGCTGAATGCAGACAAAATTTGATCACCTATAAATAGAACCTTTGAAGTTGTTAAAAGCGCCCTCAAGAACATTTATCTGTGCTCCTCCGCTACACTTGAAAGCTACTCACTGCACAACAGTGTGGTAGTAGTGGTTGTATTTTTATTTATTTAGGCACCAGTACAAACCTGCCTACTTACCGACACAAAAAACATAATCAATATAATTTGAACCATGAATTTGAGCCATATTGTATAAAAGAAAGTATTGAAACACTTGTTAATCTATTCATTAATTAATAAGGTTTGGGTGAGGCACCCTAATTCCTTCTAATTTCAATAGGATTGAAGGTGAGAAAGAATATAACCAAAACATATCTGACAAATTGAGACGCGACCCTGACCACACAATTGTTCTTCTGGATCAATGAATATAGAAGACTGGATGTTGTTATAACTGCAACTGAATTATGTATTCTTTAAGTAACACCAAGCCAGGTGACCCAATACTTTTGCCGATAGTAGTGTGGATTTGGATTTCGCTGTAATAGAAAACAAATGTCTCAGGTCATCTTAATGGGTTTCATACGCTATCCGCATTTCTGTCGCACGACTAATGGAGGCAGGAAGTTGCTGTACAGCCGCGGAGATCGATGAGATCATTTCTCACATCTCTCTTGGTGTAAACATCTGAGCCATGCAATTTCTATCACACTGGCTGGAGACATCACTTGGAGAAAGAGAATGCCTGCATATGATACTTTATATCTTGCATGGAACACTTCATATAATTTGTGTGTGTGACATCTTTCTCAAGAACAAAACTACACGGTATGCACATATTAGAAGTAGGTGTTCACCAGGAGAATTGTAACTGCTCCAAACAGCTGACCACTCTCAGATTTAACGCAAATTCTCTCAACTGTTGATATTACACTTTTTTTTTATGGAGTTCTAGCTTTGCGGTTTTATATTATGGATGACAAATGTTGTGCGAAATTGGATACAATCTACCAGATATGGAAATGCACTTTTCAAGTCGTCCGCCACATTATTATACATTACATGTAAATATATTTTTATCGATATTGTAACAAAATCTTCAACCAGATGGGTGAATAAGTAAGCACTAGGGAAAAGACTCAATGAAAAATACCAAGGTGTTCTAAACATTGTGCTTGTTCCTGTCTTCCAAAAATATTGAAAAACGACAAAGGCAATTATGCTAATGTACCCGACAACATTGCCTTATCATCAGCTACCAAAATGACACACCCTATTTTCAGTCACACAGCCAACAGAAAACCCCAGTTAAACTGTATATTTAGATTTAAACTCTACTGTGTGACCATTTCATGCAAACAGCGGGGAGAAAAAAGTTGACACACATCTGCTCAAATGCCAGGTATCAGTGATATCAAAATGAGACCAAGATCAATAATTTCAAAACATTTTCACCATTCCACTAAAAATGTGTAGGACTCCAATGGAAACAAAAACACATTCTCTGAAGCCTTTTAGAGAGAGGAAGTAAAAACTGCGATGATGTGCTTGCTAAAGTGTGCACTTCCTGTCAGAACAGGTGATGTGGCTGTGTTCGGAATCAACCAATGACATTCAAACTTTCGTTAAAGAGTCAGCACACACCTGCCTCTAAGTTACTCTGATTTACCCCCAAATAAAGTTTAGCTGCTTTTGTAGCCTTTTCCTGACATTTTTGTAATCATATTACAGCACAAGCCATAGTCCAAAGACAGCTTCCACAGCAGCAGAGGGATCTTATTGATCAAAGATAAAGGGTGTTTTTAAACAATAAAAAAAATACGCCAAGTCCTTAATAAACATGAAAGAAAATAAAGACAGACATCATCAAGTGGACAAAATGTGGCACAACAATGGCATGACTAAGGTGCTTCTTGAGCATCCATACAAAATTTATGAAAAAAAGAAAAAACAAAAAGAAGAAAATTGGTCTGGGAGGCTGCCAAGACACCAACAGATGCATTAAAGGATCTGCAGCTTTTTTTCTGGCAAGAACTGGCTGTTCAGTAAATCTTATCAACAATCTCCCATTTTCTTCATACAAGTATATGTGGAATATGGTGGAAGGCTTTTCTCGTGTCTTGGAAAGTGTTATGGTCCTCTGAAATTAAAGTGGAACTTTTTGGCCATAATTCGAAATGGTATGTTAGCCTGCCTAAATCCTAAAGAACAACATAAATACAGTGGCAGCATCATGCTTTGGGGTGTTTTTTTTTTTTTTTTTTTTTTAAGTTGGAATTGGGGCCATATTCGAGGCACAGTGGAGGGAACTATGAAGAGTTCGAAATCTCATAACACAGGCAAATCTTCACTCATAAAAACGTGTGCACACTTATCCAACCACATGATCATAGTTTTTTGTTTTTTACTTTGCCAATTGAAAAAAACCCTTTCTTGTAGAAGTATATAGAGCACATAAAAGTAGAAAATGTTTTAAAATAGTTTATATTTGTCTCATTTTTTATGTAACAGAAGCCTTTTAAAAGTTGTTTGGAGATTTTTGATTTTCACTATTAGCTTTGACCATTCACCTCAAGTACCTACAGTTTTGCGTGTCGGAGTGACTTGCACAGACTGATAAAACTCCGGCAGGACTCGCTTCTTCACTTTGCGTTTCCTGAGAATTGATGAAGAATCCAACTCATTGCCTGGGACCTCCACCAAATTGGACTTTTCCTCCGTTACTCGAGCATGTGAGCTTCTCCTGGAGTGGCGTGGACTGTGTCTAAAGCCCTGGGAAACAAGAGCAGACAATTACAATCACAGTTGGGTTACTTTAGCAATGGTGCATTTGGTTGACATATACAGTAGTTGAAGAAGCAGAAATGAATAAGTCCAAACAAAGACAATTCCATTCGATTGAAGTATATGCACACTTTGCCTACATACTCATCAGTAGCTATATTCACTCCATTGTTTACAAAATAAAAGAAACAAGGGTCAGTAATAGTTTTATTATTATTATATAATTGTTCAGGACCAGGAATCCCTAAAATATATTGTTTACACCTGTGCTACAGCTGAATTCACTTCACTTCAGTTCTAATGGAGTTTTTCTTTCTAAATGTTATTTTTAGGTTTGTGTATTCCAGTATTCCAAACGTTTCACCGAGTTCGAGGTATGCGTTTTATTTTGAAAACAAAGTCCCATAACCGGAAACAAAATACCGAACATAAATTTGATAATAACGACCAACAAATATTGTACTGTAATTGTAAACAAATTATGTACTTATTATTTATTACTTAGACAAAATATCAAATATTACTCTGCATATTGTTGCAAAAACAAGTGAGTGTTAAACCTGCTTGAAATTTATCTGCCAAATCACCCACATTATTGATGACACATGCGCACTGCGCAGTTGGTGGTCCATAAATAGCAATGCGGTCTTTCATTAAAGTAAAACCAAATGTTTTAGCCACAACGGGTGCCATATCTTAAGTAGTAATAATAAAAACAATTTAAAAAATACTAACAGTCTGCGTAAAGTAACAATTTCTAAATATTATCATGACCGATGATGCTGTTGGTGACTATGACGAGAATGACGTACTAAACTTATAATGACAAAAGTTCATCCTACCTCTGATCGAAAATGATGCGTTCGGAGGCCCACTACGGAACACAAGACAAGTTAGCCTTGCAATAAATTCAAGAGGCAGCGTACAAAGGCAGATAAACAGGTCTCATGTGAAAGGGCCATTTTTGACAGCATCTTTGCGCACATGAGCGCCTCAGCGGGTGCTCGGCGCTTTCAAATAAATTCTTGTTCTATGGAGCAGCCATGACAACATGAGACAAGAGGACATGAACAATATTCCAACACTCACCGCGACACTTGGAGCGCCCCGAGAGCGCTGATCTGATGGGCTGCTTCCCGCGAGCGACGTAGCGTTGCCAGCTACAAAAAAACACGATAGTGGCAACGGTCCCGAGTAACAGTAACAGCAACAAAAGCGCGCACTGAATTGAGAGCGGCCTGAGGAGGACCAGAAACACGGCAGCGATCATCATCAAGCTGAGATGAGGTAGCCGAGAGCCGCTTGACTCACACTTCCTCCTCCTCTGCCGCCGCCGCCTCCTTTACCTCCCCCAAGCCCAAAACACAGCAGACGCACGGGGGCTCGCCAATCATCATCCCGTTTACTGGGCCACTCGCGGAGCGCAAACGACATCCGCAGCCAGGCTACCGTACTGTTACGTTGGGAGTGAGTCAGCAGCAAGTCTCACTTATTTATTCATTTCTGACAAGGTGCAGGAAGAGAGTCAGCACATTCATCCAAGCTCTTGCAGTAATCTGCTGCAGAGATGCCCAAAAAGGATCAAGCTTTTGGATCTCTCTATGGCAGGGAGAGCTTTACATAATCATGTTGACATGTTTTCCACCAGGTCTATTGTAAAATGCAAGCACATCCTTATATGTTTTTAAACCCACGGGTTTTGATCAGGATGGAGGTATTATTGCACACCCTTTCAGGGGCAAACAAACACTCTCATGCCAGACTGATGCAACAAGGATGATGTAATTTTGGAACTAGGGGTGGTGGAACACGTTTATTATGAACATTTTTTTCTAAAACAATTCATCAGAGGTATCATGTCGTTAGAATTGCATGCCACCATGGTGAACGCTCATCTAGTACCGACTGTGTGTGACCCACAGGCTCAGTGGCCCATGTTTGCTTGCATCCTACATCCATCCATCGAGGGCCAGAAAAGCTTTATGGGACCTATACCTGAATATGACTTGGGGGTTCCTGCCTGCATGTTTTTGTAATGTGTTAAAAAAAATAGTTACACTTTGGTCCACCAAGGTGTCCCCAAGCAGCTGCGTAGTTTGCTTGTGCCTCGAGCCGGTTCTGTTCTATTTTCTCGAATGCTTGTCCTCATTTGGCTCTAAGGTGAGCTGGAGCCAATTCAATCTGATTTTGGGGCGAGAGGCAAGGTACATCGTGCAATAGCAGGGCATTTGTTGGCTAGCATTTAAACAACTTACATTCACATATACCGTATATTAACCTAATACACATGTTTTTGGAACATGAGAGGGAAGCATTAAGGGATTGCATTGAGGGAACATGCGAATGCCACACATGAAGGCCCAAGTCACTGTGCTGCTCTTGGTTCCTGCAGTCAGTCAAATATTTCAACGAATGAAATTACGTGAATGTAAAATAAAACCAAAAAAAAAAACAAACATAAAATGTACTAAACTGAGTACTGTATACAATTAACAAAAATACAAAGCAAAATCTTAAACAATGATGTGACTCAGCTTTCTTTAAAGCACTTAAACACACAGCTGTCACAAATTGCTGTACATAATAAATCTTCAATATCAATCAACAGAGGTACGTGACTCGTAAAAGTACGATAGCATCTCATATTTTTGTACTTTGCCTATGTTTTTTCTTCTTTTTTTAATTGAAACTTCCTAGTTTATTTTCGGCCGAACTGCCTTCCATACAAAACGCGAAACAAAAAATGTGCATATACTTACATTGATTCATCTCTCCACTGGAAGGCGGTCTGCGAGTGGCACAGCTGCGGCAAATTCTTCATGATATCCATTTGTCAATCCACACATTATCATCAAAATGAAATATTTTCGAATGGAATATATCCACGACAGGTCTCACAGTAAGGTAAAAAATAAAGGCGCAATTTTGACACTGTAGACACCAATACCGCCCGCGTGGGACGACCCGAATGTAAGAATGAGTGCTACTGCTTAAAGTCACGATGACGTATATAGCGCAATTAGGCATGCTTTACGGCAAACCAACAAAACGGAACGGCGGGAGAGAAAGAAGTCATAAAAACCGGAGTACAAGCGAAAAGGTAACGTTGCAGTTTGATGGTTTATGTCATATCCCACAGACGTAAACTATTGGAAAAACTCCAATTGTAAAAGTCAGCTCCTGGCTCCACATTTCGATCGATTCCAGCATTTTGTTTGCGTCAATAAGAAGACAGTCACCTGTGGTATTTATAAAGCTTCACAGTGGCGTCAAGAAAGATTTAAGCTAAGAAATGCGATTTGCGTCAATGCTGTGCTTGCACGACAGAAAAAACTGACATTAAATTAGCACTTTAGTTTTGTTTGGGGTTTTTCTTTTTTTGGTCTTCTTCAACTATCAAATAAGTACTCTGAATTCACACATTAGCTCGTTGCTGCCTTTGGTGGCCTTTAGTATCTCTGCAAAAACAAAACTCCAGAAATAAAAGCACCGGGGGGACAGGATCCATGAAGTTGCAGAAGGTTAGCAAACGCCTTTTCGGTCTAGAGGGGGTGTTGATTTTACGCCACTTGTCAGCTGCATTCTCTGGAGCACTTCATGCATGTTCATGTGTGTCCATTTTTGAAGCTCTTGTGTCGTATCTTTAAAATGGATCTGTACTAATGGATCTATACGAAAGGAATTTAACTAAAAACTAAAACGACAGCTGCATAATGTCGCCAATCGTAACTAAATAATACAGTAACGCCTATTTTCAGTTCAGTTGGATGAAAATGCACAACTAACAGTTTGAGATCGTCCAAGACAAGGCTGATTTAGTCAACAAACGTGCTATATTTGGAGTCTGATGATCTTTGTGCTAGAACTGCTAGTTCCCTGTCCCACTTATGTATATGGTGTCTCTTTTCTCCAGATACATGTCGTCTCCAAATAAAGAAGAAGACGATGGGTTTGAAGACGTGGAGTTTGTATCTGTAAGTTCCACATCATGTCAAGAGTACAAAACAATATCTAAGTAAAATTATATAATAAATATTTTACAGATCTGTAGGGATCATGAAATTGTCTGATAAAGACGGGTTGTTTCAAAATTTATGTCAGGAATATTTGCATTCATTTAGCATCTTAGAATGTGACGATCGAATGAGATGCTGTTCTTGTTCTTTCCACAGGAAGGCCAACTCAGGCCAGTGCTGGAATGTGTTGATTTGCTGAGCGATAGTGACGAAGAGGGCTGTTCGTCCTCATCAAGAATGGTGAGCAGCCAAACTAAATATGTATCACAATTAGGTGCGAAACATATCACTTTTGATTGATTCCTTTGCGTGGCCTTTACGCTCCTGAAGATCGAAGATCAAATCAACCGTCAAAAGGCACATGTTGAATCTACTCTGGATAGACTGGCACAACAGGTGGCTCTGCAGAAGCAGGAAAGAGCGGATAAATGTAGAGCATTCAAGGTAGGGGAAAAAAAATTCTTAAATTCGATGAGTTGGTCATATTAGATTTTCTGAGCTCCTGTATCCATGATTTATTTAGCACCTCAGTAGGTTCAGTAGTATAGTTGATAGCATTTAAAAAAAAAAAAATCAGGATAATGATGGGAATTCCTGAAAGATACTGTGCCAAGTCTGTATTCCAGTCCGAACTGCATTGCATACATTTATTTGAGTTTATGCTGTCCAAAATAATTATTCAAGTAAAGTGAATGTGTTATCGTTCTCTGATTCTACACAAATAATCTACAGCTCATTTTATATACTTTGGGAAACTCAACATCGTTAGACCACAAACTGTTTGAACAAATAAATTCAATATTTTTGTTTCAGCATATAGCTTCCTACATACTTACGTGATATGTCACAATGTTTTGTTGTTTCGCTTCTACTCAGGAGAAACAAATACAACAAAAAATTCATGGGCAGCAGGAACTTGCGATTTCCCAAAGAAATGGAATAAATCTAGAGGCAAAGCGCTGTGTGGAGATGTGGCTAAAAATGCCAGGTATGTTAAGCATCTAAAAAAAAAAAAAAAAGCACACTATGAAGTAACCACAAACCTCTCCTTATTAAACATGCACAATTTACAGATTGTTTTTCTGGCCATAGTTTACAATTGATTTACCTTGTGACAAATTGTAAAGAATCTGCCTCTTTTTTCAGGTCTGCAGCCTGGAGTGGTCAATTCTGGTTCTAAAAGACGACGCAGAGCTGCTTTCCCCATGAACACTTCGACTAAACACACATGTCCTGTAATTAACTGTTGTCGTGTTTTTGATCATGTGTCTCTCCTTGAAGGACATCTGAAAAGGTTACTTTGATACTGTTCATTTTTTATCTACATTTACGTGCAAATGTGGATAGTTTGGTCGACATTTTATTGATTTATTTTAGTTTATTTTATTTGTAGGTTTGACCACTCACCTTGCGATCCAACCATCATTCTTAAGGGAAGTTCCATAATGCTATTCGCCTGTGTGGCCTGTTGTCGCCATTTTCAGACCAAAGAAGAGTGGCAGACACATCTTCAATCTAAGGTTCCTCCTCCATAATAACTCGTGAAATCCCCCTTCGACATTGAACTCCATGACTGAAGCCAATGTTTTCATTTCTTAGGTGTTGTCATCTCATCCCGACGGTCACTGCATGTCACAGAGCTACCAATCCATCGTGGGCTTTGCCTGTCCCACCTGCTACCTCCTTTTCAACCAGCGGGACGAATGTCTTCAGCACATGGCAGCAAAAAATCACTTCACTGAGTCCCTCACTATGAGTGGTGAGATTATGTCATATGTCTATTCCGGAACCTCTGCACGTACATGATAAAGCAGCTCCTGCCCTTGAAGTAGCTGAATATATAATGTGTCAATCAGGTTCCTGATGAGGTGTCTTGCCACTGAGATAATTTGTTTTTTTTATTTAACTTCTATTTCTTAAAGACACCAAAAGAGAAGTGGTACCAGTTCCGGTTCCATGGCTCGCTAAGAATCGCCTCATTGCCTTGTGCAGGGAAACCCCGTTCACCGTCCGATGCTCTTTTTGTCAAAAAGTGTTGACTTCTCATCAAGCAGCTCAAGCTCACTTTAAGTAAGTTTTCTTTCTTTTTTTTTTTTTTAAATTCTTATTTTTTAATCTCCCCATACCCTTAAAATGCATCAGTATCAA
Source organism: Hippocampus kuda (assembly GCA_901007745.1). Classification (NCBI taxonomy): domain Eukaryota; kingdom Metazoa; phylum Chordata; class Actinopteri; order Syngnathiformes; family Syngnathidae; genus Hippocampus; species Hippocampus kuda. The sequence goes on along the minus strand of CAAKHF010024011.1, from coordinate 19,179 downwards.
AACCTGTTGCTCCAAATTTAAGTGGCAGAAACTAATTTGAACGCAACGCCAGTGCATCGAACTCCACACTGTCTATCCTGTGACAATATGGCAGGAAAAAAAATCCTTTTTGGTCGTTACATTTTGAGGCCACTTGGTACGTGTGATAATTTAAAATCTGTTCTTTCCCTAGTGTGAACTGCAGACATGGCAGTGCAGTGGCGAAGGCTGATGCGACAGTGGTGCAGGTAATGAAACAACTGCAAGTGCGAGGCCAGTGCTCTCGCTGCTGTTTAATCTTCCTGAGCCAAACAGAAGTGGAACGTCACAAAGAAGACACCCAACATGAGGTGGCGGTCAACAGGACCATGGAGCAAGCTCTTCTTCAGTACAACTGGTTTCATGAAAAACAAGACAGGGCCAGGGGTAATCATGAGGAGGAAATTGCCACCTTTGGAGCACTAATTCATCTAAGTAGCAAGACTAAGCGCGAGTATGAAAAGATACCAGCCAAACGAAAAAAGAAAAGCTGCACGACTGCATGGTTCTGCGAGTGTGGAATGAAGTTCACGGAGGAAACCTCGGCCAGTAATCACCTCTTGGCTGTGAACCAAATCTTTCACCAATGCGGTGTGTGTGGCAAACACATGGGAGAATCTTCCATCACCCGCTTGCACATGAGCCGATTTCACGGGGGCGCACATCTATCCAACTTCATTTTCTACTGCCGCAAGTGCAAAGTGGAAATGTCTCGCCTCGAGGATATCATGTCACACGTGCTGGACAAACACGCCGGGCACACCTTCTTCATTGAGCAGGATGTGCCTGATGATGCCCAACCGTCGACCAGCAGTAACAGCAAAATGGACCCGTGCACCACATCCAAGTCCACGATTCGGCCCATCCCAGAGGCGGCATCTCCGTCCTCTTCGAGAACGACTTGGATGTGCAGAATGTGCGAGGACATCTTCGACTCGGAGGCTGCCGTCCGCAAACACTGCGGCGACCTGAGCAGTCACAGCTTTCAAAGGTTCATGTGTGGTCACTGTCCGCAGAAGTTCTTCAAGGAGTCCACCGTGCGGCGGCATTGTGCCAACGAGCACGACGGGCGAATGAAGAGCGCCTACTTCTGCGGTCTCTGCGACAGCATGCAATTTGAGTCTGAAGGAGAGTTCCTGCACCACTACAAAAGCCTGCACAGTAACGACTACTATTCCATAGGCAACACCAATCTTGTTCAGCCTGCTGTGCGGATTACATCTGCAGAGTCATGTCCCTGCATGAACTCCGAGAAGAACAGAGATGAAATGAAAGTTGCCTACACTCGGTGCATGAAGACACTATCCTCTGAAGGTCTATGTCAATACGTGTGTGCTCCTTGCGCTCTTTGCGTGCCCTCCTATGCTCAGATCAAGACGCACGTCAACACCACGCACGCTGCATTGAACTTAGACAAGACCTTTGAAGTAGAATGCCAAACTTGCAGGCAACGCTTCGGGGATGTTCCGAAGTTCCATAATCACCATCATTCCCAGCACTGTGCGTTGCAGCCATGCGTGAGTTCCAGGACCTGCGGGAAAGACATCACGAAGCAACCCCAAACACTGAATGATGTTGAGGTCAAAGAACAGCGAAATGGTATGTCACCTCACTTGAGTTCTTTAACATTTTTATTTACGTTTATGACGAAGCCTTCATGACTTTGGCATGCCCAAAAACACCGTAAAGTAAAACTTTACGATTGAATCAACAGCACTTCTGCTGGTAGCAGCCAAGTAGTGCTCTCCTTTGCTTCATAGCTCGATTAATCAATATATTTATTCTTAACAGTCAGTTTGACCTATCCCTTGCACATGGTTAATTTAAAATGAAGTACAAATGATCTCTTCCCCCCCCTGCAGACACACTTGGAAGTGTCGTGTTTAAAACGGAGCAGATTGAGATGGATGTTGATCAAAGTGAGCATCAAACCCTGCATGGCTCTGGCTCATTAGGTAATACGTACACTTCTACTGCATTCCAATATGATTTTCCCAAACTGGGCTCCACACATCGCCATTTTTAAAATCTTCACAATGCTTAAATTGTGATGAATAAGTGTTCTTAGTGGTTAAAATCTGTGTTGATCACACACGTAGAATATGCAAGCATAAATATTGAACAGGTTCAACATCTTCAGTATAATTGTCTCTCCCAACTGTTTTCCGAGCAGGTCGGGAAGGATCACTCCATCCCCACCCACCCATACCACTGGTTCATTGCTCAGGATAATCTTAAAGACCACGAAGAATCTTTTGATCTTAACAAAAGGAAAATGCTAATTTTTTGCCTGGTTGTCAATTATACATGTAAGCCATTTAAATAATTCTTGCGTCGTTCCTACTTGTGAATACAGATGAAAGAGAAGCAGACCCATGTGAGGATAAACAGTACAGAAAATGGATGCCGATAAGATGGTGTTTAATGTATTGTTTTCCGCCACAGATAAATCTGATGAAAAGGTGAAAGAAGCACTGGCCTTAAGCGCGGAAGACCGAGAATCTGCAGGTACGTTATTGAAATCTGGGATGGAGTCCCACACGATGTTAGACATGTTTGTTGTTAAATGTTAATACAGTACTAATGCTGCCTGCTTTTAAATTGTTTTACAGATCTCAACGAGGCTCTTCAAAGAAGCCTTCTGGACTTCTGAGGAGAAGCTTTTTGCACACGAGTTATTTTGCTTCTATGTCAAATCAATGACATTCCGTGCTCTTATGGGTTACTATATTACCCTAGAAACAATACAGTACATCACAGTCACTTCTGATTGGAAAAAGGCTTTTTTTGTTTCTGCCTTTTGAAGGCGTTAACACACACTACTGTTAATGGCAACAAAGAACGACAATCAAAGACAACATAGATAGCCACACTCTGTTTCACAGCTGTTTCCATTGCAGCATCCAAAATCCAAAGCATTTTGCGCACCCTCAAGAAAACCTGCATCGCAAGGAGTGATTCCTCTTTACAGCCGTCGTCCAGAAGCAGTAGTAAGAATGAACTATTGTCTCACTCTGAATGGAACCGCTCAATACCTTCATTGGATGGAAATAAAAGAAACTAATGAGATCCATTGGATGTCTGCTGGTAATTGCGTGTGAGACACCAACATATTCAAGTTTAAAGTGTTGTGTAATTACAGCTGCCTCACATCAATCGTCTATTAGGATTATTTCTTGAAGCTTCAGCAATTTAAGCACATGTCAGGATCCCAGATGTCCGTGGCCGCTACTGTGCCTGTCCTCTCTTTAATGCATTACACACTCAAACACTATCTTCTGTAATAAAAATTTTTAACATCCACTTGCATGTACGTACTGGCAACAGTGCAGTCAAGGGAAATATGCTATGAAGAGCAAAGACTAGGTAAAATGAATACAATTTAATGGAGCGAATTTAGGTTGGAAATGTTCGTCTGTGCTTCTGCTTGATAGCCCATCCCTGATTTATTGTTAGTGCAATTGTATCTATTTCATCTATTATTAATAGCGGTGGCGTTCGTAATCTTTAATTGATATTATTAGCAGTCGTAAAAAACATAACTGCAAAATAAACTACTGCAATAAGACTGTTTTCAGTGAGTTTAGTAATCGTCTATCGTCTAACTCTTCGAGAAACTTCGGCGAGGTAAAAAAGGAGGAAGTCCCTGCCCATATTTGGCAATGTTCCCCCGGGCCGTCAGCTGGACACAACAACTTGCTGGTCGGACGGATACCACCGTACTCGGGAGTGCTCCTTGCAGAACACACCAATTTGAAAAAAGAAAAAGAAGATTTCGATTATTTTGCACATTCGGTAACCCACCGCCATGTCCCAGGCCAAAATACAAGCTAAACTCAACGATGTAACAGGCGGCAAGTTTAAGAGGACAATGTCCATGGCAGACCGGGCGGGACAACTTTTGTCGAATTTGGATCAGCTGGAGATAAGGTAACAAGTGGGCTACGGACGGTGCCTCAGACACGCGTGGGCACGTTTTGAAACAAAAACTGCCATTTTGCTGCATGTTAATTCTTGTTCACTTGTAAAAGTATGCGCTTGCTGTGGTGCTGATTAATCTTTTTGCAAATGTGGTTGTGCGCGTCACAGGGTGGAGGCACTTCGCGAAACCGCCTCGGCCATAGAACAGGAAAGGGAATGCATCCTGGAGATGATTCAATCCTTACAGAACAGTCAAGAAATGCATAACATCAGCGCCGGTGAGCTCACTCTTACTTTCGCTTTTTGGACACTGATTTCTATCCTTCAGATGTGAGTTTGTGTTTGTTCATTTTCACATTGTGTACAAATTAGGTTATTCTGGACCTCAGTGTGGGTGTTGCCCAGGGGGAAAAAAACAATCAGAAAATCGTAGTTTTGTGCCCTCAAGGTCCACCGACATGGAACTTGCAGGCGCTAAGAATAAAATTTGCTCATGAATTTCTCAAAACAAGGCTCTGGTGGTCACACAAATAACGGGGACTAAGACAATGATTCCACCCTTTCCCGTCAAATCTACAACATTATTATTTTTCAGGAGAGAAAGAAGAGTTGACTTTGACAGCAGACCGACTAATGGGTCGCACCTTGTCGGTGGAGATCAGCGTGGGCACCATCAGGAACAGCCAGCAAGAGGAGGCCTTGCGCAAGGCCACGTCCATCATTGATGAAATTGTCAAGAAGCTGCTGGTCGACATGGCCGAATCCAGGCAGCAGCTCCTCGCCCTGCACTCGGCCTGCGTGACGGAGGCGCCGGCTGTGCCCATCGACCAGAAGTTTCAAGCTATCGTGATCAGCTGCGCTCTGGAGGACCAGAAGAAAATTAAGAGAAGGCTGGAGATGCTGCTGAGGAACGTTGGAAATGCTGAGAAGAATATAAAGATCATGGATCATCAGAAATTAGAGGAGCCAAAAGCTAATGGCAGTCAATAAGGAATTGTCACCAAAACCAAAAATGTCCTTCACTGTCTTAAGCAAACTCTGATAAGGGATACATGCATATGTTGTGTACCCGCGGGCCAAAACCACCACCACACCAGCATGAAATGTTTGACATACTTAATTAGAATCTCCACTACCTCAATGCATGAAGGAGATACAGGTCGCATGAAGATGAGGATTTGTTTGCATGAAGCCCTTTTTGTGTGCACAAGTGAATAAAATCGAACTCATTGAAAGCAGCCTGTCACATGAACAACTGTTGTCATATTGAGCAGATAAAATTACATTTTTAATTACAAAACGGGAATTTTAAATCGATTAACAACCAATTTGATTTGAATTTTAGAGACTACTGGTACTTCCGGAGCAACTGAATGAGCTGCAGAGAGTCCTTGATGTTATAAAGGGCAATGTGTTTTTATAAGAGAGGAGCCCACAACTTGAGGAAAATACCTTTCCAAACTTTCTGCTAGTCTATGCATTTTCTTACAATCACTTAACTATCAGGTACTGCTACTTGTCCATGTCACAACAAGAACACTATATCCCCAAAAAATTATGGAATATTTGATTTGTATGATTACTGTCAGGGCTCTGTCAGTCATTCCTCAACATCAGAAGAGTTAATGAAGACTGTTAGATTTTCAATAACGGAAGATGGTGAAGGCACCTGGGGTCAAAGTTCATGTTTCTTCAGTCATAATTTCCACATGACCTTCACACTCTCAGGAAGTAAAACATTTACTGTACTGTATATGCAGTGGCAAGATTTCACCAGTATTTTTTTTTTAAAACCTGTAATCCAACACAAAACTGTCAAAGGTACCCTCTCTATTCGTAGCAATTGCCAACATTTACAGATATAAACTTTTTCAAATAAATTTGAGATCTCTATTGATGTCAGCAAAAATATACACATTAAAAAAAGGGTCTGAAGAGTACAAAGGTGTGGAAAAAAGCCATTGTACACTAGTAATACGAGACTAAATTTGTAACATCAGGATGAAGAGTAGTTAGTATGAGAGATGCCTTAACATGCATAATTACGTTTTGATGACCGACATTTAAAAAAAAAAAAAAAAGCGAGCCTGTGAACAAAGTAAAGATTCATTTATGTCACTTATCCCTACTACACCATGATAGCTGGATCACAGCAATCTGGCACATTTCAGGTTACATTTGTTCGAACTAAAAATGCAACAATGATCAATTTCTGTCAAAGACATAAACCAAACGTGTTTTTTTTTTATGTGAAAATGTAATAAATGTAAAAAAAATGAAAGCAAACAGAAATTCATACAACACCTGAGTGACAGCACATAAGTGATTAATTTTAATTCCCGGTTCGTAGTTACTCAAATTTTATCATTTTAATAATAAAGTGCATGACGTCCATTCGATTAATAAACAAAAAGGAAAACTTAAGCATTGATTAAGTACAAATGTGATGTGCAGGCAGGCCATTTTGAGGGGACTGAAAAAATGCTTCCTTGAGGTCAATGGACAATATGATGTAAACATGGTTAAGGCATTGTGGCTTTGCAACCAAAATGGAACATTCACTGATCTGTCACAAGAGGCTTTTGCATGCAACACAAGTACATTGACCATTTTTCTTTGCTTTCAAAAACAGTGTCCAAAATGTACACCAGTACAAATATTTAAATGTTGGGACACCACCATACATGCGAGAATCAGTTCCAAAAGAACAAAAACAATACACATGCATGTGTAATTTGCCAATGAATGATATATTCATCTAAATACAATTAAGAAAGAAGTTGAGAGATGATTTCACATTACAATATTTAACAGGAGACTTCTTTACAACAGCTTGTGTTACTTTGTGCTTTTCAGAGCAGCGCAAGGGATTAAAAAAAAAAATCAACAGTTTCACATGTCCTAGCGCAGATTATGAAACATTTTTAATAGCCAATGATTTGAATTTTTGTTGAATATTCGAGCACACCCGAGCATATTAAAAGCAAACTTACGGTCCTGATTTTATCCACCCCGCCCCCCAATTTTTAACTGTGCATCTTGATGTTCAACACCCAAACAATATACTGTATTCCATAAAACCTTGAAATGATGTCCTTGATGTCTGCTTAGTAAGATGGCCAACAGTGATGATTCACAATGTAATAAGCGACTTGAAATCCTACCAAAGTAAAGATGACGTCAATACCAGCAATTTAAAAACAACCACACCCTACAGCTGAGTGGGATTTAAGGAACTCAAGGGTGTCTGCCTCCTGTTAAATTCCAAAAAGATCACATTTCGTTTAGAAATTGATGAGTGGACAGTACAGTACACACATGATATTCATTTTTGGTTATACGTTAGCACAATAGATTATTTGAAGGTTACATTCAAACCTCTGCTGCGTTAAGAATAATTGGCACCAGGAAGCCGTTAACACTTCAAGATATCACTCAACACTTTTATGATTGGTATAAAAATACATTTAACCAGCCGCTGAATTTATTACAGATAAACTAAACCGTAAGCTAGTGAGAGGGATACAACACTCAGCTTGTCCTCTGTAATTCATACAAAGATGTGCAGTTGAAATCCGTAGGAGCAAGCGCAGTGAAAATATGACTATTTGGAAATTATTCTATTAAGGGCATTGTATGATGTCATTGGGAAAACGTTCCTTGAAATTACAGCAGACAATCATGTATCACACCAGGCATCTCGTATCAAGTAAATGGCTTATCTACCTCCTGGTCAAAATTACGAAATCAATCTGTCAAATCTTTCGCATGAATCTCAAAAGTTTGGACAAGTGGATATCCTTTTTGGCCCGCAATGAGATCTGCATCGTGTGAAAATAGAATGATGATCGTTGTTCTACACCCAAAAAAAAAAAAACATTGTGCAAGATTTCACTCATGAAATTCATCCATCAATTTGAGCGGAAAAATTTAATATGGAAATAAAACATGGGATTGTTGGTATAACGGAGTGACTCCCAGTCTTTGCACTTTGGTTTCTGTGACTGGTCAGCACAAAAAAAACAAACAAACAAACAAACAAAAACAAACAAACAAAAAAAAACGCTGTTCGTCTAGAGGAGGCTGCAGCTGCCGAATGTTTTTTTACTCTTCTTGGTCCTTTGTTTGTTTGGTCGCAGTGTGATAACTTCTCTGCCGTTGCTGGAGCTCTGGTTGCTCACATTACTACTTGTGGTATTAAAAACTCCTGCGTGGAAAAACAGCATGTGAATGACCTCATGTACGGAAGCAAAAAAAAAAAGAATAAAAAGCACACACACCCTCATAGTAAAGCTTCTTACCTATTTTATTGCTTGTTGAGTGTACCGCCTCTGTCTCCTCTGCTGTTTGCTGTTTGAGTTGTTGAAGATATTTCTCAGCCAAGTATTTAAACACTGCACACCAAATTGTCAATGCAAACAAAAAACAGTTAGCCTACTTATTTAAGCACAACATGTTAATATTATTATTTGACATGTTTTTACATTGTACTTGCAAAACAGTTACGAATGTTAAACCAATACAGGTACTTGCAACATTGCCCTGACAATTAATAGAACGTTTATAATGGTGACAATTTGAGGCTGGAATAAATAAATCACTCCTTACATTGCAATATATTTAATGTAAAAAGTATCAAAGAGTGTGTTCCATTATAAGCGTTCTACTGCATTTAAAAGATGAAATTTGGCTTGTCTTTCTGATCCTACCTTCTCATCACGCGTTTGTCAGAACGCACTGCTGACAATATGTATTTACCCAAGGGCTTTGAAAGTTACCCTCACAACTGTAGCAGGAGCCGGAAAGCAAGGCGGGATTGTATGACAAACTGCTCATTATGATGCAGCAGTGTTCGACACCATTCCAACCACAAGCACAATAAAAAGGATTGTTAAATTCATATTTTCCTGAGAGTGTCAGTCTGAACTGAGCACTATTATTTCTGCACAGCACACAGTTTTGGGATACGGCCCTTGTACTGTATCTGACTAGATTGTGCATGATTATGTCTTTTCAATGTGCCCAACGTGTTAATTTCAAAGTCAACATGGTTAGACCTTTTGGACAATTAATACCACATTAGATCACATTTTTCAATAACTTACCCTCTGTGACATTTAAATCTTCTTTTACCGAAGCTCGGTAAAATCTCAATTTAAGCCTCTTGGCCAAGCCCTCGGCTTCCTCACTGCAACACAAATAAGGAATACACTGAATTAAGAATTCAACTGAACATTATCTAATGTTCAAATGTGATACTGTTGACGAACATGAGAAACAACTTACTTTTTAATAACAGTTTCTTCCAGGAGGTCAATTTTATTCTGCACAAGGACTGTGGGAATATCTCCCACCTCTGCTTCAATCTTTTCCTTCCAATTGTCAATGGCCAGATAAGAATTTCTGTCTGTGGTAGAGAACACCAGCACGCACGCTTGGGCACCTGCAAAGTTAAACACACCGCCAAGTGCCATACATAATTTAATCCCAACACCTGAATATTGTCGGAACAGTGTCACAGGAGCTTCTCTTTGCGGACTGAATTTAACACCCAACGGTCACTTCATTAGGGAACCCTGTCCAATCTAAAAATAAAAATTAAAAAAAAGATAAGCTCGGGGAGTGATATTTCTTCACCTAACGAATATTGACAGACACACATAAAGGTAATACTGTATAACAATGCTCAAAGGCACATGTTCTTCCCAATCTACGAAAAATAAATCATCATAAATCAATAAAAAATAGAATGACAAAATAAAATGAATACAATAAAGAGACATAAGGGTGATGCTTATTCACAGTTTGAATGTGTGCAAAGATGCAATTCAGCAAAATAAAAAGGCAAGAGGAATGAATTCCATCCATCTGTTTTCTGAACCGAAAACATGATATTGATATTCACGTCATTTTGTACTTGACGAAAATAATAGCGTCTTCAAGAATGAAGTCTTTAAAAAATGAACTCTTCAATGTGCAAGTATGAATGGACATGAGGCCATGATTGTAATAGCAGTTTTGAGTAGTTGAGCTTTGGTAGTTGGATCAATACAAATTTTTGAAAACAATGAGTAATAGTTTATATTCATCATGATTTCAATATCAATCAAAATTCTACTTATTTTTTTCCAAAATTCCCCAGCCCTACTGTAAACTACCAGCAGAATTAACATTGTTTGACCTGAATACCATCATGGGCATCCATCCATCCATCCATCCATCCATCTTCTACCGCTTATCCGGGGCCGGGTCATCAAGGGCATTATTTTTGTAAATCGAGAGTTTATGACAGAGCTCATTCAAACAAATTTGCCTAATGTTGTGGCCAATGAATGTACGTATGGCAACACCATTTCTAGTTTTGCTTTGAAACATTTATTGAATAACCTGCTCTGAACTGTGGTTTCTTACCGCGATAGTACGCCTTAGTGATGGCGTCAAACTCCTCCTGCCCAGCGGTATCCCACAACATAAGGCGAACATCTTCGTCGTTAACACTACAACCAGCGGGACAGAGAATGAAATGAGTCACCATGACACCAGCGTATATCAGGGTCTCTTGTCACCCACGTGATCTGCCTTTCGAGGAAGTCCACTCCAATGGTCTTTTTATAGTCCTTGGTGAAGACACCCTTGCAGTAGCGCTGGATCATGCTGGACTTTCCCACGGCACCGTTGCCCACCACGACCACCTTGATGGCCACTTCCATGTCCTCCTCCAGCATGGTTGTGCCGCCGCAGCTGCTCGTGTCACTTTGACGTCGATGGAGCACTTATTCACCAATGTGACACATACACATAAAACCCCTGAAAGCATAAAATATAACAGAGTTTAGAGGGTGTCCAATGTGAGCCTGCTTTCAGTGGCTCTAAATTTTACAGTGGGCTTGTTTGTAGAAGCTGTCTGAAGTGTTTATTCTGCCATCAACACTGCGGGCTGCAGACTCAGCATGGCAACTTGGTCTGTGACAGGTGTGCGGGTGTTGGTGTTACTCTAAACAACATCTTGGGAAAGATGTTCCCAGTGAAAACTGACAGCATGGCCAGGGGGTCCCAACAGCCTGTCAGAATTCCACTTTCAAGAAGAAAAATGAAGGTGTAATGTGCAGTGGTGCTGAACTGCTGAGATTTGGACCATTTCAATTGCTGGAAAGTTTTTCTTCATGGTAGTAATCTAGTGTTGTTTAGTAGTCCTTACAAGGACCGTCCTCAGCTGGGAAACTACAGTTAAAATTAATGACATTTTTACCAAGATTTTGCTCAATGTGTGCAGCGATGGGGACGTGCGTGTAACGCCGGGACATGAGGATGACATAGGTTGGACATTTGTGGTAATTTTCTCAGTCCATCACAGCCAGCAAAACATAAATTGAATAAATCTGTTATTTTGCTCACATGATGACAGTTGAGTGGGGCAGCGTAAGATACAGCAAATCAATAGCCAATGTGAATTGCCACAATTATACTGAAATGTGGAAATGTTACTCGATTTAATAAGTGACAATAACCAGAAAATTTATTTCTGTCTGTCGTCTCTCATCCGTTTTTTTTCGCAGTCAGGAAGCTTGCTTACCATACTCATCTCGGTGTGTTACCTATTGGTTTCAAGATATTGACAAAATAAATGTGAACGTGAATAAATGGTGACGAATAAACGGAGGTTTACCATGCTTTGTAAATGTGTTTTTTACACCAAGATTCAAGCCTCTTACTTCCATTAGAACCTTAAAACATGGCACGAAGTGCACCTGCTGTTCTGTCGCATGAGGCTTAAAGCTTTTTAAACAATGCCTGCAAGCTTTAAGGCATACAATTAGACATGTTCTGCGTACTGTACTTGCGATACAAAATCGCTTGTTTGGTAGCCTTTTTTTTTTTCACTTCGATTCTCACGCATGCGCAGAAGAGATCCATCCGCAAGTTGCTTCAGACTGCCCACATCCCGATGGGTGGGCCGCAAATGACCCCCGGGCAGTAGTTTAGACATGAATGCACGAGACCTAGTGGACGTTACTTGATATTTTATAACGCAAAATGTGCCTTAATTGACTTAATAAAGGTTTTGCAGGTTAGTTTTGCAGTATGATGCGTCGCAAGACATGATGAGCTTTGCGAAAGCACAGTTTTTTTTCCAATAACAGCTTTTGTATCGAATCTCGTAAGTGCCGTGATCAGTGAGTGAGATACAGTATAAAAACAGTAGTAGTTTCTAAAAAACAAAAAACTCTTTAAAAAACAACTGCCATGAATATTTTCTCAGATGATGATTTTGACAATGCTATATAAAATACCATAGGCAATTGGTAGAATATGGCATCGGTTCAGCTTCACCACCACACACAATCATATCACGTACCATGAATACCAAACCCGACAGGATTAAATCGTTAAATGGACCTGAGCTGCGTCCACACTCGGTTCTTGTCTGTCGTGCGCTCACACGCCTGTGGCTTCACCTCTTCCATTCTAAAAGGAGCTCCTCTAAAGTGGCCAGCGGCTGCTTGCGTGGTCCTGCTGGCCAACGGGCTGACAAGTCAAGCAAACCAAACCAGAATAACACGAACTGCTTACCTGGAATAACGTTCGTGTGTTGAACAACATCAGATGAACTGTCTTGAGGAGAAAGTGACTCTTTACGCCAAAATGACTTTGGCCGCCTAGGTCCTTTTCAGCAGAGAAAAAGAAAAAAAAAAACTACGCCCCTCCTAATAGTGTTGCGAATGACTACTAAATGCACAATAAACGAATCCTCCAAACAGTAAATGCAGACAAGTCAGCGTCGATGTAAGATTAATATTAGTGCCATTTGAGTTGATGATAATTCTTCATCACCACCCACCCGCAAGCCCTGGCTGTGGTGAGCTAGCTACGTAGGGTACGAGCGTGGCTAGGTTGCGTTGCTAACTCGCTAATGTTTGTTGCTAGGCAGCAGAGCCTGAGTGCTATTACGTCAGCTTTAGAGGCTCATGGGAGCAGTTGTAGTTTTAAGTCACAGATGTACAAATAGGTCATTTCAGCGGCTCACATTGGCTCCTTATCATCACATACAAACTGAAAAATATTTTACACAATATAAAAAATGCGCACATTTCTATTAAACAAGCAGATAACCACTATGTAATAGTGTTGCTTCCAAAACAGGCGCCCTGGGGGGAACCAGTGCGGAGTGTGATCCACGACCCAGTTCTCCAGTGATGTACTGTACTCAGCCCAAGAATTTTCAGCTTTTACACCATGGTCTGTGGGAAGATGGTATTGAAATTCAGGAAGAGCAGAAGGATGTGGGAGTTCCTGTTTTCCTGTTTTTTTTTAATTATTATGTTTGCCCTGATCATCCTATCACTGTATATGTGTTCAGTATCATCATCATCATACATCATCATCATCATCATCATCATCATCGTCATCATCATAATTATAGTTATTATTAAAAACAATATTTCTCAATTGTTGGAACAATATACGGATTTTCGATTGTATAAAACGTGTTAATATTTCCGAAAAAAGTAAATTGCCACGAGCTCTATAAAGTGAAAAAAACGTATCTATTCTAATATATGTTTCAGAAATCTAGTACACATAACTAATTATAAGTGAATTAAATGGGACTATGAAGACTTACAGGAATGTACATTTGTAGAACACATTTGTATTCATTTTGCCTCACCAAGTACAGTTGACAGCTTCCACTATGTGTAATTTAAGATTAATTCTCTGTCCGTGAAATATCCTTCCATCATTTTATTCTTTTTGTTTTCAATGTGTTAAGACTTAATATTTGTGGCGGATAAACCAGTCACAAAATAACATGTTTAAGCGATACAAAAACGTTTTGTGCTGTATTTCATCTGTAGCGATGTGAAACGGGATAAAACGAACAGCAAAACGAGCCCTCATAAATCAAGACGGGGCGGGGCATAGCCTGCCACACTTCCTGGTTTGGGCATTTCGTCACCAGTTCCCCGCGTTACTGAAACACTCAGTCCTATTTGGCGGGATTGAACCAGGAAGAAGACTTTGTCCAGAAACAAGCCCTTCCATTACTTGCTCGGTAAATAACTACATTTATATAGTATAATTTTGTTAACTAGTTCACTGGTATATGGCACAACGCCTCTAAGTCGAGCTGTTGTTGGGCGCATGCTATTCCAACGGTATTCACGCTAATGTTGCGTTTGTAACATAACCAACAGTAGGTTTTATCTTATCTTTATTAGTCTCGCAATGGAGAAATTCCTAATTCACAGCAGAAAAGTTATAAAAGGAAGAAGAACAACAACAAAATATAGGAAGGGGTAATATTAATATTAAGATAAACCCGGTATATGAAATGAACACTAAACGATAGACTCGTTGCTAGCTGCTTTTACCAATAGTGCCTGACATCCCCTTAATAGTTGGTTATGTTCCTAAAGTAAGACCAGTATGTGTGTTTGCAATAAATATTAACGGGGATACTACTTTTGGGATCAAGTTATATTTGCTTGTTCCCCTGTGGTACATCTAAACATGCACCCTCCCTCACTTGCTTGTAGACATCATGGAGTTTTCCAGCAGAAGGAGGAAGTTTGCCACGACTCCTCAGATGGAGCTTTATGGACTTCCTCTGCAGTTCTATGGACAACCACCACTCGAGAACATCTCTCTCACAGAATTTGAAACATTCGCGGTGGAGAGATTGAAATGTAAACACACGGCAAAATGCATTGAAATTTGCATTTTATTTCTCATCTGTCATCTAATCATGATGTTGTGTGTCTCTCATATTTTGATCTCCCTGTAGTGTTGAAGACTGTTGAGAATTTGGGCGTGAGCTATTTGAAATTGTCTGAGCAGTACATCAAGAAGTTGGATTTTGAGTTTAAAAACTTGAATTTTCCTTACAGGGTAGACGCTGTGAGTAGGACTTTTGATAGTTGTGTTAATCAACATCAATAACCCAAATCATAAAATGGTTATGAGCCAATATGATTGCTCTGTTTTTACAACAGGATGACAGAAAACCTCAGTGTGGGCCAAGTGAATATGAGAAACGAAGAAAGGACCACATCTCCCACTTCATTTTGAGACTCGCCTATTGTCAGACGTAATTGATGTTTCCAAGTGCACGATTTCTCTCAATTAAACGGCAATCAAAGTTCGTATTCACATGGGATGTTTTGCAGGGAGGATCTCCGAAGGTGGTTCATACAGCAGGAAGTGGATCTATTGCGCTACCGTTTTAATGACCTACATCCCAAACTGAAGCTGGAGTTTCTTCACAAAAATAATCTGGAATATGATGCGGTATGATTTATTCATTTGTTTTCGCTAACCATTTATAATATTGTAATTATTGTTTGTACTACACATCATGTTGCTTACCGTCATTCATAAATACAGTTTGGGTGGATTTTGCTGCTGAATTTATTTCACAAACCAAATCTTAATCAGAATGCCGTGTTTAGTCTAATATACATCCATTGAACATATTTAGGTCGACTCGTTAGCACATCCGCCTCACAGTGCAGAGGTGCGGGGTTCGATTCATGTCCTCCCCCCGTGCCTGCATAGGTTTTCTCTGGGTACTCCGGTTTCCTCCCACATTCCAAAAACATGCACGGCAGGTTAATGGAACACTCCAGATTGTCCCTAGATGTGATTGTGAGCGTGAATGGTTGTTCGTCTCAGTGTGCCCTGCGATTGGCTGGCAACCAGGTCAGGGTGTCCCCCGCCAACTGCCCAAAGACAGCTGGGATAGGCTCCAGCACACCCGCAACACTTGTGAGGGTAAGCGGATTAGAACATGGATGGATGGACTTACGCTTTAAATATGCAGTGAAAATTGTCTTTCCCTTTAGGGTTAATAAATTTTAAAATGGGAAAAACAAAAGCAACAGCAAATCACCCAAAACTGCGCTTCTACCCGTTTTCACAAGAGGGCGCTGTTAGACTACCACAGGACACAACTGATTTCCAAGGAGTTTATTGCATTTTTCTTGTTATACATAATTAGCTATGATGAACTATTCGTGCATGGTAATGTATCAACATTTATTCATGGGTGCTGATAAAATGCATTCAATATTTAGGAAGAGCATTTTCAAGCTCAGAATAAGAGCAATATGCGTCAGGTTTTCAGTAACATGGAGCTGAAGACTGGAAATCCAATGATTTAAACATTATTTAACAATTCCAAGCATGCTTACCGGTGCAACTCATATTTATGCTTTTGAATTCATCTTTTTGGGCCTCACAACTTGTCAATTTGAATTCCATCCAATTTTGTACCGCTTATGCTATTCAGGATCTCAGGTGAACTGGAGGCTAATGCAGCTCACTACAACCTGGTTTGGTCATCAGCCAATCGCAGGGCACATTTAGGCAAACAACCATTAGCACTCACATCCACTCCTATGGGCAATTCAGTCTGAAACCAATGCCGGAGAACCTGCAGAAAACTGCATGGAAACAACATGCAAATGACACGGGACATCTAATATACTGTACATTAAAGTTGTCATCACGACTCCATTTATTTCAGATTTCTATTGAAGAGAAGCGAGTGCTGCAAGATAAACTCATCGACTCCAGCTACGGCGTTAGTGGAAGCACTGTGGAGGATCAAGATTTCTACAAAGTGAGTTCCTCAACTCACTCACTCTTGGGTATTGTAGCACTCCTGACCTCAAGAGATCCTAGTTGTTGGTTTTTTTTTTCAGAGTTCTATATAACTTGTCAAAACTTTTTTGATGTTACTTCAGGGCAGTAAATTAGACTTACCTCTTCATTTTGTTCAGTTTCCTTAACTTTAGTCAGAGGCATGATAGTGAAATGAAAAAGAAGAAATTTCTATAAATAAAAAATAATAAGTATGTTTGTTTTTATTTATTCATTCATTCATTTAAAAAAAGAAAAATAATAAGTAAATACATTTAAACATATTTATAATTAAGTCTTGCCTGTATGTTTTTTTTTTTATTTAGTGTTTATTTGAGTATTTATCTGACTCTGTAAATCCTTGGGTACAAACACAATTTTAAGCTGTGAATGCTACAAAGGGATTTTTGCTTTGACACCTATGTTCACATGTTGCGATAAATTGAGTCTTTAAAATAAGAATAATGTTTTAAAACACAGTTGCTCTATTTTTTGTTGTCAAGGTTCCTTTCCAAGATGCTTTGGATCTAGTACGAACAAGGAAAGTCTACCTCAAAGCGGGCTACGTGTACATCCCTCACCAGGACGTCGTCACTATTGTGCTCAACGATTTTCGCACAAGGTTGTCTAAAGCTCTCGCGGTAAGTGTCTTAAGCTCCCCGGTGTTGAGGAAAGGCATCAGCTTTGATGTTCTCCTACGCTGTAGATCAGCGGTCCCAAACCTTTTCTCTACAAGAGACCAGTTTCATGTTGAAACATTTTCCACAAACAAGAGATAGAAGTGCAGGGGGTGTTCAACAACTCCCCGGTTCACTCTTGTTTTGTCTCTGAATCTGTCCACTTCCTACTTTTTGGCTCTTGTTGAAACCCAAATTAGCAGGACAACGCGACGCCGCATTGGTCTGCTTGCTCACGCCCGCTGATGAGTGTGCCTGCGAGTGCATGAGAACTGATTGACACCACACCAGTCACGTATTCTGTCTCCAAGTGGTTATTTTCCTTTGCCCGCTGTGGTTTCATCAATCAAATCAGAGGCACAAGATGAGACGACAGAGGACCAATTTACTCATTTGCTGTTGTACTACTCTCAGGTCGTACTGGCAGTTTTAACAAATATGAACACAAATAATTGACAACCATAAACTCTGCCTTTAAGCAATTGTTGCACTTCAAGCAGTGATAGGGTTGATTCCCCTGTCCTGTTCACGCATGGGTTCCAGATCCATTTCTTTTGTGATTGAGAAGTAATACTCAAAATCTTCTGAAAGCTGTGATCCTTGGTTATGCATGCTGGGAGAATGAACATGCAACTTTAATCTCTTTCATAATCCCTGTAAAACATCCATGTGTTCACCCTCCATCTCCATAATTCCAGTTTGGCTTTGAAAGTGGCAATCTTGTCTCTCAACTTGCAAACTGTTGTCATTTTCCTTTGAAGTGAGAAATTGAGCAAGTTTCAAGAACCAATTAATGTTGCTCAAAATCTCTGCCTGTGGCAACTGTTTTTCTTGAAGAAATCCCTGCAGGGAATCTCGTAAACGTAAAACGTAGCCAGTGGTGCGTCTCGTGAAAGCTGTCTGACTCTGTACAAGCAAAGGTGTCTTATGTTCAGCATCCATCTCTTCACAGATCTCCTCAAACAGTTGTGATTTAAGCACAGTGCTTTGGTGTGGTTCATAACTTTCAACACATCTCGCAAAACACCATTAAACTCAGGTGACAGTTTTTGGCTTGCCGCTATTTCCCTAGGGACGACACAACGTGGAGATGCACATTCCAAAGCGGCCGCCCTGATGAGGGTTGCCAGACTCGAAAGCTGTCCAGTCACAATTATGTGCTCATTCAACGAATGAAATAGTTTGCCGTTGTTGTTTGGCAAAAATAGTGTTACTGGTACATGGCTGTGTGTGTGTGTGTGTGTGTGTGTGTGTGTGTGTGTGTTTATATATATATATATATATATATATATATATATATATATATATATATATATATATATATATATATATATATATATAGCACTTTGTATACAGCGATGGCTGTTTGAAAGTGCTCTATAAATACAGTTGACTTGACTTGATACATATATATATATATATATATATATATATATATATATATATATATATATATATATATATATACACATACATACACACACACACACATATATATAAAATATATACACATATATTTATACTGTATATATATATTTATATATCGCCATTCAATTTCTAATCCGCTTAATCTTGACAAGGGTCGCGGGGTGTGCTGGAGCCAATCCCAGCCGTCTTCGGGCAGTAGGTGGGTGACACCCTGAACCGGTTGCCAGCCAATCACAGGGCACACAGAGATGAACAACCATCCACGCTCACACTCACACCTAAGGACAATTAAAGTATTCAATCAGCCTGCGATGCATATTTTTGGAATGTGGGAGGAAACCGAAGTACCCGGAGAAAACCCACGCAGGCCGGGGGAGAACATGCAAACTCCACACAGGGGACCAAACCCAGGACCTCTGCAATGTGAGGCCGACATGCTAACCAGTCGACTACCGTGGAGTTTTATATTGTTTTGGATTTTACCTGACTCAAATTT
>CAAKHF010024010.1:3074-16582 GCA_901007745.1 Hippocampus kuda | reverse complement strand
GGTATCACGGTCACACTATGACACGCACACACACTCACATTCTAAAGGCTCAACTAAACAACTTCTATGTCCGTGACAAAAACAAAAAAAAAGTCATCAAAACGCTGTCAGAGCTGTGTTGCCGCCTCACCTCGTCCCACTTGATGAATTTCCCCCCCTTCTTGAGAGCCTCATGGACGGACACGGGTTTGAGTTGCAGCGCGTGGACTCCCGGCTTGGCCCCGGCCATGGCGAGGCACTTTCGGCGGGTGCCAACGCCTTAACCCCGGCCGAAGGACGAGCGGCGCTCCTCTGGAGGAAGCGACCGCGGACGTCGACGTTCGTTCGCTTCCTCCGCCGCCGCCGCTGCAGCAGCCGGGCGGGCGACTTCTCTCTTCCGGGGCGCGCTTCGGAGGAGTTTGCGCCGCCGAGGCTTCCGACGCCAGTCACAGGCACTCCGAGTGACTTTGGAGGAACAACATGACGAGTGGGAGTCGAAGTTGTGTGACGGACGACACTTTGCGTTCCCGGGCGCGTTCACGCCACGCCACGCGGCAGCGCGCACGCGGGGACCAAACTTTGATTGCAGGGCGGCCTTGACCCGCTTTTGTTTGTTCGCGCAGGATCCTTTAATCGCGCACTTGAGCTGGCGGAGAGATCCTTTCCTTCCGTCCTCCCATCTGCTCGAACCCTTCACTCCCTCCCCAACTTTCTCAGCTTCCTCCCTCTCTCTCTCTCTCTCTCTCTCCCTCCCTCCTCCTCCTCCTCCTCCTCTTCTTTTTCTTCTCCTCCCAGCACGTTTTCTGTGGGGCTGAACAAAAAAAGAGAAGAAAAGAAGAGGGACGGAGGAACAACGTTTGACTGAAGTGGAGGCAGTTGGAGTTTTACGTTTACAAAAAAAAAAAATCCCTTCTATGTGGCCCCTTCAAGTGTCACTCGAGTCCATGAAAAAGTACTTTCTTTTGATACGAGTTACGACAAGAAGAGCCAAACAGAGCTTGTTGAAGTTTACAAGGCGTCATTAAAGTCCTTCGTGGGGCTTTCTGGAGAGTGCAGGGGAACAAAATGTACATTCCGGAACCCAGATAGCGCACATGAGTAGACGAAGACATCATACATCTGTTAAGCAGCAGCTCCCCAAAATAAACTAACTGCAATGGGCGTTGCGTACACGAGTATATCTTGACATCAAGTTGTGCGTGAGAAGTAAAACAAGACTTTTGGAGGTCAACTTTTGCATGGGGGTGCTCAGTCACCCCGTGAGTAGATGCAGTCGGGATTGGAAATTCTGAGATTTGCTTCAAAACATAAGATACGTGTTTGAAGAGAATTATTGAAAACCTGCAATTAATATTCATTAATATTAATGAAATGGCCCGAAACTTTTACTGTGGGCAGAACACCTAGCGTTGTTACAGTTACATTGAATAACTATGTTTGTTTTTATTCAAAATAAAAGAGAACCTTTTTTTAGACTTGCCGTCATTATTTTTCATTTCAAAAAGTGTTTGGCTTTTCAACTTAGTCCTGATGGTACAATATAAACCAGTCTTTTCTGGGTGAAACTAAACATATTGTAAATGGGTGAGTATTCTTTTTTATATCAAAAATAAAAGCTGTTGCAGTGTTGAAGCTAGATAACACTCAGTTGACAGCACAGAGTCTGCATCAAACATACACAAACTCGATATTGTGACTGTATTTTCAGTTTGAAAACGCAAATCTCTCTGTTCAAGCGTGATATGAACATAAGATAAGATAAGATAATCCTTTATTTGTCCCACACTGGGGAAATTTACAGCCTTCAGCAGCAAGATTGTAGGTAGAAAGAAGAGAAAAGTTTAAGAGAAAAGAAAACACAGTTCAATTAAGTGCAATATAAACTGTTCAAGCGCTCTGTTCAAGCGTGATATGAACATCAAAATCATCAACACACTGAAATATGTGACGCGACGCATTTGTGACGTCGCTCCCTAAAACGGGAATGTGAAATTATGAACGCTCTCAATGTCTCACCGTGTTCAAACTGTAAAGACCAGTTTCACATTTTTACATGTTCTATAAGATATTTTTGAGTGCCTTGAGTGAGTACTACGGTGTTAGGAATCGAGTGTCCTCTTGTATTTTATTATGAATGAACTATGAGTTTTGTTGGCTGTGCGAGAGAGAGGCACTCTGGCTGAGAAGTATGTGCTGTTTATTCAAGTCTTGTCAATTCATTCTCACTGCTTCAACCTGGAGAGGGTGAACTGCAACGGCCTTTTTTTCACTTGTCAACTCCCAACGTGACAGCCAGATAGCGGACCGCGGTTTTTCTGCCCACACGGCCGCTTTAGAGTGCCACATTATCAGCTGTGAATGCTCGCACGCCACGGAGAATGGAGAGAACAACTTGAATGATTCATCATTTTGAAGCCTCGGTTTATGTACTCCTTTCACTTCTATTCTGTGGTATGGCAACCTCAGAAGACATTTATTTTCACTTTCCAGGGACTTTAAATGCTGCTGGGTCAAACAGGTACGTGTCCTCCTTCAATACTCTTGGGACAAAAAAAAAAACAAAACACTGAGACACAAGCAACCTAAATCCTGCTGCCAGGCAACATTACAACATGAACCTCACGTTAAACACTCACAGGCTAGATAGATTTTTTTTTTTTTGGCCACCATCGCCCCTTCTCTGACTCCCCAACTACACCCGGCATGGAATGTCTGCTATGCCGCAGCATGCCGACTTTGCTGAGTTTTTTTTTTTTTTTTTTTTATTCTTTGTCCCGACAAGGAAGACTGGACGCGTCACAAACATACGGCATACGGCATTTGTGATGAAGAGCCCAAAATCAGCATGGACATTTGCATCCTCTCGACAGCAAAGTGCCACATGCATAAGCAGGGATATTGTGCCGTTGCCGTGGCATACACACACGCGCACTCACAATTATTTTGTGTTGAAGTGCAAGCACCTGTGCTCTCAATAGACTGCAGGTCCAACCCATTCTCTGTTTCTTCTGCGTTTTTTTTCTCTTTTGACCTCTCGCTCCCCCTGCATCATCTCGCTGATAAGTGGGAAGAAAGGTGCGAATACCGTATGTACATGATCAATTAAATTGATAGCATACGTACAGAATTAAATTTGAGTCATTTTTGGTACGACAAAAGGAGCACAGCTTTCACCATTTGAAAGTCACCCAAAGTGTAATATTAAAAATGAACCAGGACTGGCTCGAGCCCGAGAGACCTTCACCCACTTCTCTCTATTTATGCCTTGGAGTCCAGCGACAGGCGGATTTTTCCTCCCAACGGGGCCAAGGAGGAGCCACAAAGACACATTGTGTGGAGACACAGACGTATTCAGTCTTTGCCCCCCCCCAAACACACACACACACACAGACACGCTTTGAAACTTTAAAAACTGCCAGTAATTGAGCTTACATTGCCATCTAGCGGTATTTACCAACAACGCACTCAACAAGCATCCCCTATTGGTGTGATGAGGTTCGACAGGGATTGAGTCGCCCCGTACAGGGCACACGTCTCATATTTGAGTTCGCAAATCAAAGCATGAAAATAAATCAACCGAACAGCGTCTTATATCCCGCAAAAGTCGGGTGACTTTGCTTTTTGTCTTGAATTCAAACAGAAAGTCATCGATTTTGCAAAGTAATTCTCGAAACAATGTAAAGCCTAAAGTCAAAAAGCAAGCAAAGATGTGATTGTGAAGCAAAGATCATGGATTGTGAAAGTAGAAAAAGGTGAATTAAGGATCATTACGTGTACTCAGATTTGAATGACTTCTTTTCATCTGGTAAAAGGCCTCCATTGCTCGACGGCGCCCTCTTGTGGTAGAAAGATTCCTAAAACTACGCCTCCGTTTTCAACGCATCTGGGAAAAAATAGGATTCACCAAGCACTGTATTTCTGTTTGGCCCAATCAAATATGCAAAACGTCAACAAGAGGAATCTAAAAGAGATACGCAAGATTATTCTTTGACTTTACAACTCTACAAATGGCCGATTTTAGTACAAGTGAGATGACTGCAGCAGACGTGGCTTGTTTAAAAATAGCTTTGTACGTCGATTTTATCCCTCCCCCAATGTAAATACACGTTTGTGCTCGCCCAACCGTAAGTTTCAGACATACTCAATAAATAATTGACGTCTACTACGGCAACTTCACCGACTAAACGTGGAGAGGCAATTTTTTTTTTTTGTACGACAAAACACTATTAGCATACCGCACAGGTTAAGTCATAGGGTACGCCTTTGAGTTCCAAGTACAGGAGCTGTATCAAAACAATTCTGCCTTGATCATTGTGGTTTTGTTTGACATTCCACCTTTAATGCAAAAGTATTTTTCCGTAACACCTCAAAGTTGGACCTGAAGAAGCCTTTCGGATTAAAGGTGAAACGTCTTCCATAACCAGAAAGAATCCAGTTGCCTTGATTCAAAAAAAATTTTTTTTTTGTTTTGTTTTAGATTACAATGACCTGGGTGGCGGAAATTCTACACTGGAAAAAGTAATGACTTTTTAATGCATTGGCTGTCGTTAGATTATGATATACTTACTGCTTTGACACTAGGACTGACAACAGAGCTCTCGGTTTAGGCATCACCAAAGGAAGTGCTTGTGTGGCAGTGGAAGCCTCCGGGCACGTGAGCGCTTTGCATTGTGGGTAAATTATGTCTCGCACCACGATTCACACTGATTTAAGTAAATGTAAACTGTCTGAGATTACGAAATTCCAAGTAAGCTTTTTTTTTCGCAGTGGGGGTGGATGGTTACGCGAATGTTGATTTGTGTCTGAAATCTGGTGTGGGTAAAAAAAGGGGGTCCACGATGCATACGAGTGGGTGTGGACTGATTTAGAAGGAGGAGACAAAAAGTCCACATTTATAGGCGATTCCTTTTTCTGTCTCGGCTACGTCGGTTGAGCTCTTGTCCATCCGGAGAACGAAAACACACGCACACACACACACTCACACATCTCTAGGAGAGAAAGAGAGAGAGAGAGGGAGGGAGAAACAGAGCAACGGGGACGTTGGCTTTCTCTTTGTACTGGATAAAGAAGAGTTGACTGCCTTCCTTTTTTATGTAAGCTGAGTTTGTATGCTGTAAATAGGCCAATAAGCCGGTTACTCCTTTCTACGTGGGAGCGTTCCTTCTGCAGCTCGGACAACAAAGGCAGCTCCTCATTTCAGCAGGATATTACATCTCGCTTCGAAGGACGATAATCGAGCGTCGATCGCCTCGTGTTTGTCCACCCCCCCAACCCCCCTCTTTTTGCACCTCCGGCCCGGGGGGTTGCATCGGATCTCTCTCGTCAGCCCCTCCGCCGAACCGAGCGAGCATGGCGGCCGTCACGAGCCCGGAGACGAGCCCTCAGCCCCGGGTGTATTTCCAGACGCCGGCCGGCACCACGGAGGAGCCCGAGACCCCCGTTCGCAAGCAGGGACGCGTCACCGTCAAATACGACCGCAAGGAACTGAGGAAAAGACTCAACTTGGAGGAGTGGATCATCGACCAGCTAACGGACCTCTACGACTGCGAGGTACAGTCACGGCATTGTAAAACACCCGCCGATCGAACCGATCGATCGGGCAGTCCTGCTAAGTAACACACAGCAGGCCCTTTTTGTCACCGATCGTGTGGCCTCTTTCGCTTTTATAGAGTCAGGGTCGTGTGCATGAGGGGATTGTAGCAACGACTAACTAAGGGGAATGAATGAAACACACAATCAACACATGTACCCGCGTGTGCAACTCCAGGTTGGCTATTCATAGCTCATGTCGCCTTTATAGGCAAGCCCCGAGAAGGGG
Source organism: Hippocampus kuda (assembly GCA_901007745.1). Lineage (NCBI taxonomy): Eukaryota > Metazoa > Chordata > Actinopteri > Syngnathiformes > Syngnathidae > Hippocampus > Hippocampus kuda. The sequence continues at coordinate 10,785 of CAAKHF010024010.1, read as the reverse complement.
GAGGCTGCTCTGCCATCTCATTGGCTGAGAGATCTTTAAAGCACACCTGTGCAATATTCATCCAGCACTGCAAATATGATCTTTGCAAAATATTTTTTCCCCACTTTCAGACCCCAAAGCAAGCTACACCTTTAAACCTACAAGTTTAGCCAGACAGGAAATGTGTGAAAACGGTGGTGGTGGTGGTGAGGGGGGGGGGCTTCCTGTGAGGGGCCCACTCGAAAAGCCCATCAAAGCCACGCTGGTGTCGTAACCTTCAGTCGCTGGTAAGCTCGGAAGCTCATGTCAACTTCACTGAGCTGGCAATGACTCACATGCTATTCCTAGCGTGAAGAATGCTTAGCAGGTTGGGAGTTTTCCCTCAAGAGCGACAGTGAGGGGGGGGCACACCTGGTTAACATGAAGCCTGCCTACTTTCAGTTGTTGTGTGGCCTATCCAACGGCCAGAAAGTGTCGGGGGGGAACTCTAAACACCACTTAAGGTGATTAAGTGACCCGCAGAGGATTTTGGGATCAATGTGCTTTGACTGTCTGCCAATAATGGATTTCAGATGCACGTCTGAAACTCGGATAGGCTGAATAAAAAGTATATGGACAAAAACTATTGGTTGGGGAAGATAAGGGAAATCTGTGGGTGGTTGCAGCCTCAACAGTTTGCCTTGCATCCTTTGGGGAAGGCGGGTTTTTGGAGTGAGTCTGTTGGAATTTCTGAGCGTTTGTCAGGTCAAAGGCCATTGAGGTTGTTTATCCAGAAGGCTCAAAGACATGCAGTGATTTCCGTGACGTGGTTAAATCAAGGTTGGGGAACACTGCCTCACTGGACCTTATTTACAGTCCCATCCAAAAGTATTGGAGTGGCAAGCTCAATTCCTTTGTTTTTGTTATATGCTGAAGACATTTGGATTTCCGATCAAAAGATGAATGTCAGACAGATGTTTATAATTCCAGTTTAGATTTCATGGGATTGACATGTAAATGTGTGAAGCAGGACAGAGCACCTTTGGTTTGAAGCCACTCATTTTTCAAGTACCGTAAGCTAACGTATTAGCTCGGACATCATTAGATGAACAGAAAGTTTAATATTGGACGGGTAACCCTTACTTGCAATAACTGCATCAGCCCTTCAACCCAAAGACATCACCAGACTGTTGGGTTCTTCATTTGAAATGCTTTTCCAGGCCTTTACCGCAGCCTCTGTCAGTTCTTGTTTGTTTTTGTGGGGTTCTCCCTTCAGTCTTTTCTTCAGCAAGAAAAATGAAGGGTCAAGTGGGATGCAAGTTTAATGAAGCAAGCTGGCGATCTGACCGACATGGACTGAGTCCAAGTGGGTGAGCTGACCACGAACAATGAAATTGGTCCGTCTCATCCAGCGATATCACAGAGACTGGGGCTGGAACTTTGTTCGAGCAAGAAAGTTCCTGCAACAGGACAACTCAATGACTAAAATGCAAATACAGGCAAATGGGTTATGTTGGAGTCTTGGTTCCTTTAGGAGCCCCGATACCAGTGTGTATTGGGGGTTTGCGGCAGTGGGTGAAGAACACTCGGAGAATTTTGGATTCTCGTCCAAGGGAATAAGTCCAGGAGAAAATCCTTTGTCCTCATTGAGTTACTCAACATTTGTCACGTACAAGAAGCTGCTTGCGGTTTCTTTTCAGCACGAGCTGTGAAGCAGAGAGGCTGCTTGAGCTCGCAGCGGATATGAGGAGAACCCTGGCACGTTCGTCTTCCTCCCCTTTTGTTCGCCACGTGCGTCCTTATTAGGGTTTGACAGAGGCTATTTCGACGATTGATATTTAAAAAAAAAAGGCTTGGAGTTGATTCCAAAAGGGTTTTGGGAATGTTCCTCCTTCAAATAACTCCTTGAAAGAACGCCACCGGTTGCCAATTGCGCTGGCATTCCTGCCTGCCAACATGTCGGATGTTCATCCAGCCACCTGCTTCATCATTGTGAAGAGGAGGGAGACTAGCACCATGGCAACCAGGCGTGTTCATGTTCTACCCCTTTAGTCACGTCTCCCTTTAAAAAAGAAAAAAAAAAGTCACCCACCTCCTGTCCGACTCATCTTTCAGGATTATATCTTTATACCTTTAACAAGCGTGTAACTAAAAGTACTCGTATAATCAATTTTGCCCATTGAAATATAATTTATCAATAAACTGGGCATTCAGACATCAAGGCAGTACCGTCATTATTATAAAGGATATCTTATATTATCTTATCTTAAAATTCGCAGAATGAAATGAAGTCATCCAACACGATGCTATGCTAGCATGTTAACATTAGCTAACATGACTTGTGGCAGTTTCTTGAGTCAGGAATGACATTGTGTGAATTGATTTGAAACAATTTCAGCATAAAGAATGGCTGTATTACTCACATTGTTATTGTACGATAGTCAGCGTTTCACAAGTGATTAGCACAAGAATGACGTTTTGTTTCCTCTTCCTGAGCCAACGTAATTGGCGCCATTTAGATCACAAGAAGACTGTTGATTTTAATCTTAATTAACTTAATTATGCCACGTCTCCAATACAGACGTGGTGTCAAGGAAGGCCAAAACCGTCCTCACACAAAAACACGGAACCACACGACATGCCGAGTTGCCTTAAACCTAACACGTGAATACACAGTGATTGACTCGGCGGGCCAAAAAAGGGTAACAACAAAACGCGGTTGTTGCACACCGGGAAGTGAAAGACCCCAGTGTGTCCCTGCAAGCAAAGACGCCCCTCTCCTCACGAAGACACACACATTTGTGTTAATGGTTTACACGTGGCTCCATGCAGTGCACACGGTTCCAGTTGGATGATGGCGTGGGGTGAGTCAGCGTGTGGTGTGTTTTGAAATGGAGGACTCACAAGGAGTGTAGGTGACTAAGTGTGTGCGGATTCCTTGAGTAAGGTTTGTGAGCTAGCGCAACAAATGCAGAGATTAAGGAATAGCCAGAAAGATGGAGAACAAGGGATGTGAGTCATTAAGCGGGATGTTTAAACAGGAAGAGAGACCAAGCGAAGGAGTACCCGACAACAAGTATAAACAACTCACCGCATTTTCCCGATGACTCATGAGAAATAATTGTCAGTACTGTAAAGGAAGATCACAATTTTATATCTATTTCTGGATATAGATATAGATATATATATGTGTGTGTTGAGAGTGTGTGCAACACAGTGTCGACTGGTTAGCACGTCCGCATCACAGTGCAGACGTCCAGGGTTCGATTCCAGACTTCCTGTGTGGAGTTAGCATGTTCTCCTATGAGTATGTGGGTTTTCTCCAGGTACTCCGGTATCCTCCCACATTCCAAAACCATGCAGGGCAGGCTAATGGAACTCTCTAAATAGTCTCTAGGTGTGACCGTCATTGTGTTTGTGAGTGGTTGTTTGTCTTTGTGTGCCCTGCGATTGGCTGGCAGCCAGCGTCGTGTGTACCCCGCCTACTGCCCGAAAACAGCTGGGACAGGCTCCAGCCCGCCCGTGAGCCACGTCAGGATAAGCGATGAAGTTGCGAATGTATCGAATTGAACTGAATCGAATCATTGCACTTGGAGGGATATATCTATGAAGAAAATGCCACATTGGCCGCACTGACAAGTTCATTCAAATGTCTGTAGAATAAATCAATAAAACAGAAAAGGCATTGCATCATACCTTCCAGAACTGAGATGTACGTATGTTGAACCGAATCATTTCACACTCCAGTTATCAAAAATCGTATCGAATTGTTTTTTGTGGCGAGATACACATCCCACATATCTCTCTCTCTCTCTCTCTCTCTCTCTCTCTCTCTCTCTCTCTCTCTCTCTCTCTCTCTCTCTCTCTCTCTCTCTCTGCAAATAAATAAATAAAAACAATGTGTGTGTTTTTTTTCCCCCCCTTTAAATTACCATTAAAATGTTATTTAAGTATTATATAGGTTTTAGGATGATAAAGTTTTCCCCTGGAACGGATTAAATTAATATTTGATGAAATGAGGTCAACCTGTGTCACAGAACAGATTCTTGTCGATCTCAAAGGTTCCACGTCACTTGTGCTTAATGTGCACGTACCTTGTAGCGGTTTCCACCTTGCTGCTCTTCTCGCCCTCTTCATTGACCTTCCCCAGCTCTCCGAGCTGCTTACGAACCATAGGTTGCCTGCAGAACAGTATTGAGTTATGAGACAAACTGTTAATAAATGTGGGAGCTGTTCAAGATCAATTCCAAACTACAGAAAGTTAGAAGATAATAAAAATACACAAAAATCCCAATGAAATACATCATTTCCCTAAATCAAACATAGTCTACAAGACAAACCATCAGAATGTGTCCTATTTGTCACATAACAGTGAATGAAGCAGTGAGGCTCCCCCGCCTCAATACAAACTCATTACTTGAGAAATATAATAACACAAAAACATTTGTCGCTACATATTATGCAGTATGTGTGAAGTAACAATCCCAAAAAAGAGTGTACTAACTTCACATATTCATGCCCCATTCTTGATGATGTTGTCGATTTCCCTTTGGGTACGCCTGTTTCATCTTTGTCCACACTGATCCACTCTGAAATCAAATGAGATTAAAATTTCAACTTGGGCATTTCTGTATATTTGACAGCACCAAGCAAAAGTTGGCTGTACCTGAATGAGAAAGCGTGTCTGAACTTTCACCTTGTACAGCTTGCATGTTAAGAGTCTTACCATAGAGTCTTTCCCTGGTTCCCATTCTTTCAGAAGGGACTCTGACCCTCATTGACCCCCTGATGTTTCCCGTTTCCTCGCCACGATGAGACAGGTAAGTGTGGAACTGTTGGGCTGTGCTGCCAATCATTGACTTCAGTGCCAACACACACTCTCCTGGGGGTGACACAAACACAAACCAATATTCGCACTGATAGTCCAGGTCAAACCACACAAGCAAAAGAAACAAGTAACTATTGATTAAGCCCAAACAGAGACACTGCGCTTATACCGTAAGATTCATATCCATCCAGGGATTTCACAGTGAGCAGCAGGTGTTGGTCCTGAAGGTATTCGATCTCCGACAGAAGAGGTTTGAGTGTCGTCAGCTGCTTGTTGGACCAGCCCACGCGGAGGAAGTTGATATTATCGCTACTCTGACTGTCGTTTTCATAGCTCTTCTTGAACTCTACATAGGAGAGACAGTAAGAGAAACGCACAGCAGAAGGGGGTGGGAGAGGCGACAAAGGGAAGGGGGAGGGGGGAAGAAAAGTTGGGTGACGTTTCTGTGGACTCTTATTCAAAAGTGCGGCGGGAGCGGACAGGCGCAGGCGGGAGCAACATGGGACAAAATGGATGCTAGCTGTAAAGGTATACTGACTGCCTGGAATTGGGGAGGGAGGTATAGAAACATGAAAAAGAAGAAAGAGATGAAGTTCTATTATGGCCACTAAGTGATACAGGAGATCTACAATGCTTGTGGCTGGTGAGTTCACTCAGTTGTCGGGAGATGATTATTAGGTGACAAAAGATTGCTTTGTCTCACCTTCCAAACATGTGGAGTAGAATTCAATGAAGAACTTGGTTCTGCTTGCAGTCTTCACTATGGCCTCGATGCTCTCAAATTCAATGTAAGCCTGCTCGGAAGATTTCGGCAGCCCTAGACCAAAATAACCAGAATGAGGTACTTGTTTGGTTGTGAGTGGAACATTATTTTTTTCTTACTTTGTTTAGCTCTATTTGGATGATTGGTTAAGTGGTTTATGTCATAGTCTACCCTTTCATTTTCAAAGCCATTTACAGGACACAAGAATGACAGCAGTTATTACAGTGGACGTTATCATGTTATCAGGCTACAGAGCACATGAAAGGGTTCAATTCAATTCATTCATTTTGACGGATAAGATGTGGACTATGTAGAGTAATAGTGATGTAGGACCGTTTACAAGTTGATAATAAGAATCATGATGTTTCCTCCAGTTATACCTTTCTTGGAGACAAACTGTGAGGTCACGCCAACCTCAAATGTACCAAACACTGGTGAGTGGTCACTCGTCACAATATCATCGGTGCACCCTAAAAAGAGTATATAATTAAAAAGGCATTATCAGGTGGATTTTAAAAGAAAGTTGAAGAGCTTTGCAACAAACTGGAAATACTATCATGAGATACTGTGAACTGTCTTACCGTAGGAATTGCAAACAATGTGCGTTTCTGGGTAAGACTTCCACAAGATCCTGTCACACCAGGACGGAACATTCGTCCTCATCTGGGCCAAAGAGCAAACATCATGAGCGTAACATAAAATGAAAATCACAACTGAATAACAGTTGCCACAAATATTCAGGGGGACATTTTATCTATGAATTTGTGAACACACCCCAGTGGCTTTCTGCTTCTGCCAAACATACGTGTCCCTCGAGCCACGCTCATATCGGTAGGTGGGTGGGAATGAGATTTCTTCCTCTGCTGCAAGACAGATGACAGAATATATTTAAGACTTGCAGAATGTGGTAAAACCACTTCAAGTTGCCAAAAACAAGTTAAAGCGGAGGCGACTTTAATGATCTAACCTTTATTTGTTTTAATTTAATGTAGAAAAAAAAAGATTATATACCACACTGGTGCAAGGATAAGGATAATCTTTGAATCGGATGAAGGGAAGATCAATTGTCTTTAAAGCACATGTAATGAGCAGAGGTATATTATCAAGTGCGACTTTTGAGTCCAGTTGTAACCATGTTGCTAAATATGATTGTTTGGAAGAATCTGAATAAAGTAGAAAAAAATAAAAGAGTATCCATGTTCTAAAATAACATAATACTATTTGGTTTTCATTACATTACAAATGAACCTCACGGTGGCTGAATATGTTTGCATATGCTTCCTGAGCTCATGTGAGTCTGCGTACTGTGGCTTCCTTCCACCTTCCAAACACATACATGACACGTTCATTGAGGACTCAAAAATTGTCAGTCGGTGTGAATGTAAATTGTTGCTTGGTTATATGGGCCCTGCGATTGGTTGGCAACCAGTTAAGGAACTACGATGGACTCTAGCTCACTTGAAACCGAAGTGAGGAAAAGCAGTAAAGAAGATGGATGGATGAACTTTAACTTTAGCATTTGTGCAATATTTATTCATTTTATTTTATTTATATATTTTTTCGGACGGTGGGGGGTCCCATGCAGATATGATGGTGCAAAGGTGGTGTGTGTTGGAAAGTTGGAAACGGAGTTACACTAACCAAAGCGTAAAAACACTTTGTTCTTCTCCCTCTCCAGATTTAGCTGGTCCACTTTAAGCAATGGATCAAACTCCTTCCTGTTAATGTAGTTCAGGATCTCCTGCAAACACAGGAACACTAACAATTAATAAATAAGGTTACGGTTACTCGGCACAAGTGTGTCTTTGTGGATCATGCTTTCACCTGTATGTCCATGTCCAGCCTGTAGTTGAGGTCTCCCAGCCAGAAGAGATGTGTGAAGCGCAGTGAAATGTCAAAGGAGCTCAGCTGTTTGTCTCCAAGTGAAAGCAGGCGCAAAATGTCAAGGTAGTTTTGGTTCCTCCTGCAGGGGTCATGAGACCATTAGGAAATGCATTTAAAGTATGATAAGATAAGATAATCCTTTATTTGTCCCACACTGGGGAAATTTACAGCCTACAGCAGCAAGATTGTGGGTAGAAAGAAGAAGAAAAAAAAAATCCGTTAGCTCCGCCAAGAACATTGCTTTAGCGTGTTTGTTAGCACAAAAAAAGCACATGGTC